>JARQOD010003254.1:0-67139 GCA_033576555.1 Oophaga sylvatica | reverse complement strand
ACACAGTGACTGCACCAGCAGAATAGTGAGTGCAGCTCTGGGTATAATACTGGGTGTAACTCAGGATCAGTAATGTAATGTATGTACACACTGACTGCACAAGCAGAATAGTGAGTGCAGCTCTGGGTATAATACTGGGTGTAACTCAGGATCAGTAATGTAATGTATGTACACACTGACTGCACCAGCAGAATAGTGAGTGCAGCTCTGGAGTATAATACAGGATGTAACTCAGGATCAGTAATGTAATGTATGTACACAGTGACTGCACCAGCAGAATAGTGAGTGCAGCTCTGGAGTATAATACAGGATATAACTCAGGATCAGTAATGTAATGTATGTACACAGTGACTGCACCAGCAGAATAGTGAGTGCAGCTCTGGAGTATAATACAGGAGGTAACTCAGGATCAGTAATGTAATGTATGTACACAGTGACTGCACCAGCAGAATAGTGAGTGCAGCTCTGGGGTATAATACAGGATGTAACTCAGGATCAGTAATGTAATGTATGTACACAGTGACTGCACCAGCAGAATAGTGAGTGCAGCTCTGGAGTATAATACAGGAGTAACTCAGGATCAGTAATGTAATGTATGTACACAGTGACTGCACCAGCAGAATAGTGAGTGCAGCTCTGGAGTATAATACAGGATGTAACTCAGGATCAGTAATGTAATGTATGGACACAGTGACTGCACCAGCAGAATAGTGAGTGCAGCTCTGGGGTATAATACAGGAGGTAACTCAGGATCAGTAATGTAATGTATGTACACAGTGACTGCACCAGCAGAATAGTGAGTGCAGCTCTGGAGTATAATACAGGAGGTAACTCAGGATCAGTAATGTAATGTATGTACACAGTGACTGCACCAGCAGAATAGTGAGTGCAGCTCTGGAGTATAATACAGGAGGTAACTCAGGATCAGTAATGTAATGTATGTACACAGTGACTGCACCAGCAGAATAGTGAGTGCAGCTCTGGGGTATAATACAGGATGTAACTCAGGATCAGTAATGTAATGTATGTACACAGTGACTGCACCAGCAGAATAGTGAGTGCAGCTCTGGAGTATAATACAGGATGTAACTCAGGATCAGTAATGTAATGTATGTACACAGTGACTGCACCAGCAGAATAGTGAGTGCAGCTCTGGAGTATAATATAGGAGGTAACTCAGGATCAGTAATGTAATGTATGTACACAGTGACTGCACCAGCAGAATAGTGAGTGCAGCTCTAGAGTATAATACAGGAGGTAACTCAGGATCAGTAATGTAATGTATGTACACAGTGACTGCACCAGCAGAATAGTGAGTGCAGCTCTGGGTATAATACAGGATGTAACTCAGGATCAGTAATGTAATGTATGTACACAGTGACTGCATCAGCAGAATAGTGAGTGCAGCTGTGGAGTATAATACAGGAGGTAACTCAGGATCAGTAATGTAATGTATGTACACAGTGACTGCACCAGCAGAATAGTGAGTGCAGCTCTAGAGTATAATACAGGATGTAACTCAGGATCAGTAATGTAATGTATGTACACAGTGACTGCACCAGCAGAATAGTGAGTGCAGCTCTGGAGTATAATACAGGATGTAACTCAGGATCAGTAATGTAATGTATGTACACAGTGACTGCACCAGCAGAATAGTGAGTGCAGCTCTGGAGTATAATACAGGATGTAACTCAGGATCAGTAATGTAATGTATGTACACAGTGACTGCACCAGCAGAATAGTGAGTGCAGCTCTGGAGTATAATACAGGATGTAACTCAGGATCAGTAAGTAATGTATGTACACAGTGACTGCACCAGCAGAATAGTGAGTGCAGCTCTGGAGTATAATACAGGATGTAACTCAGGATCAGTAATGTAATGTATGTACACAGTGACTGCACCAGCAGAATAGTGAGTGCAGCTCTGGGGTATAATACAGGATGTAACTCAGGATCAGTAATGTAATGTATGTACACAGTGACTGCACCAGCAGAATAGTGAGTGCAGCTCTGGGGTATAATACAGGATGTAACTCAGGATCAGTAATGTAATGTATGTACACAGTGACTGCACCAGCAGAATAGTGAGTGCAGCTCTGGAGTATAATACAGGATGTAACTCGGTCAGATTGTGATTTAATATATTACAGGATAATAAACTTTTCATTGTTAATCCACATTTTGTTTTTATCCATCTTTCTCAGTGAGTAAAGTATAATTCTGGGTTAGAAGTTGTTGGTTTATGATGAGGATGCTCGGGTGTCATCTCAGTATCGGGGCGTGCTCACTTGAATATTATGTTCCTGTCCCTGCGGCTGCAGGATTTGTGGCTGGTAGACGGACACAACACATGGGGATTCTCTACAGCCGCAGGGACAGGAACATAATATTCGATGCCCGGCTCCGGGGATAAGTCGTTCTCCCGCTCATCACTATTCTTCATCTTTTCCTACATTTACTTTTTATCATGATGTAAAGCAGTAAACCCCACTGTGTGCAAATCTGATTTTATTGTAACCCCCAGTCGTCTTCTCTCCCCATAGAGGGGCAGCCACGTGACCCCACAGCAGACATCCGTAGTGTTGGTGCGCAGCCTGGAGTGTCCTGGATGACATACCGGGACGCTGCCCCCTCCAGGCTCCGGCAGGTATCTGCCCATTAGCCGTCCAGACGACGCGGACACGTTCTCCAAATAAGTACAATCTATAGGGTTTGGTTATGTGACGGAAATTGTGCATCACGATGGATCTGGGTCCACAGCCAGTCAGAATCCACCAAAGTGTCAGCAGCTGATGGATCCACACCAGGGCCCGACAGAGAGCAGCCAGACCGGTCAGGATCCTAGGAAAGTGACGTGTTGCTGGATTAAAAGTGGTCAGACTAGAACAGATGATGCTCAGAGTTCCTGGCGGTGTTTGTCACTGCAGCAGGATCCTCTCCCCACATTGCTATGGTCGGTGATTTAGGGGTTGCCCTGTCTGCCGTGTTCAGGGACCCACTGCTCCCCCACCTCAGGTGTCCACATACATCCCATTGATAAGATAGTCCAGTTTGGTGTATCGATGCCGGCGCCGCGTCTCCGACACTTTGCGGCTGACCAGTCCGATCACCACCATGAGAAACAACATCCCGAAAACCAGCGCTGCCACCAGTCCACTCTTATCCCCGAGCGGAGGGAGGACGCCCTCGGGCCCGGCCCCTTTCCCATGCGCTCCCTCCAGATTGACAGTCGGTTCCTCCTGCGTGGGGGGACGACTTTCAGGCAGGACTCGCCTGGGCGTCTCGCCTTTGTCACCTGCGGACGGTTGGTCCCCCTTCCAGGACGACGTCCACGAGGGATCCGGGCGAATGGCTATGTGAGGGGGTCTGGTTTGGTGGGTAGTAGGGAGTGCGGGAGCCGGCGTGTGATATCTGGCCGGCAGCTTGCCGCTCCTATCATTGTGGAAGGCAGCGGGGGGCCCAACGTGACTGGCATTGGTGGGGGGCCCATGAGATGAGGGGCGGCC
The DNA here is from genome assembly GCA_033576555.1 of Oophaga sylvatica. Classification (NCBI taxonomy): domain Eukaryota; kingdom Metazoa; phylum Chordata; class Amphibia; order Anura; family Dendrobatidae; genus Oophaga; species Oophaga sylvatica. The sequence continues at coordinate 63,633 of JARQOD010003254.1, read as the reverse complement.
GTACTGAGGCCGGCAGTAGTCCTCTTTGGTATGGTGCTTGTCGCCTTGGCAGCTGCGATAGGACGATGTGTTTGGGGGGCTTCAGGCTTCTTGTACTTGACTTTGCCCACCTTTGTAGCCTTGGGGGGAAGTTTCTTCTTCTCTTTATGGACGGGGGTCTTCTGAATAGCGGGCACCATGGCAGGAGCTGAGGAGGGCACTCGGAGGTCGTCCGTAGACTTGGATTCCATCTTTTCCAGGTGTTGGTCGATTTTATCCGCCAGGTGGAGGAGCTGCGAGGTGATCATTTTGGAAGTGTCTCCCAGTTCCCCCTTAACTTCCTGCTCAGCTGATAACTGCGAGACAATAACATTGCTGGTTTTTCGGTTGCGGTCAGGAGGACTGGACTCCTCATCTCCCGAGCTGGATGTCCTCTCAGGAGAACCCTGCGCCTTGCTGCGGTCCCCGGACTTTGTCCTCTGCTGCTCCTTACCAGGTTCGTGTTTCCCCGGCCGAGACGTGTCTGTAATAATAATAAAAATACATTATAATCTCCAGGAGAACAGGACTGGGGAACCAAAACCTGAGCCAGAACCAACAAGGCTGCAGGGCCGTCACCCAACGTTCCCGGATGGGTCATGTGAGGGCACGCAATGGTCTGAGGCTCTGGAACAGGAGGAGTTAAACTTTCTTTCCGAAATTCCTATTAGAATGGTGGTGACTCTGGGACAAGACCCATCACCAAATCAGGGATGCAAAGTGCAGCGGTCGGTGGGCTGCAATGGTTCCTGGAAGGTGCACGGCTCAACCATCACAACCTGTGATCGTCGCTTTGGTCGGTGCCCGTCCTAATAATGGACGGCCGAGGTCGCCAAGATGGTCGAAGTGGTAAATGATCGGTGAACTGACCTGACCAGAAGCTGTAACTGAGGACCCCCGGACTGGACATCAGGGGCAGGAGTCCAGCGAGGGGCAGTGGAAGATGTAACACTTGTGCAGTCCGGGTGTTCTGGCGTCAAAGACGAGAAGATTACAGGCCCGATCACCTGGAGAAAAAAACTCACTGTGAGCCAACGGCAGCGCCGGACGGGAAGCGGCAGTCACGGCTCAGCCCTCGGCCTCTTACCTCCGGCGTTTAGCTGCCTGCAGCAGGCGGACAGACACTCCTCCACATTGCTGACCTTCAGCGGGTCGGTAAAACGGGCGCCGCGAGCCACTGCCCGGCTGACGTCGATCACCATATCCGGCATGGCCCGAGGGACACATTTCTGGGTGCCGGAGGCGGAATGTGCAAGAATCGAAAAGAGGAGGAAAGAACAGACGAGGCTGAGCGTGGAGAGACCCATGACCGGAAGACATGAGCGGAGCGAGCCGGAGGATACGAGGCGCAGTCACATGACCGCGAGCGACACAGGACCCTGAAAACAGAAGAATAGGAATGAAAAAGGAGGAAGGAGGAGGGGGACGCGGCATGGGAGGAGGCGGACATGGAGGGGGCGGAGTAGGGGGACACGGCGCGGAAGTGGGTTAAGGGGGACACGGGGCCGAGGCGGGCATGGGAGGAGGCGGAGGGGGGCACAGCTCGGGAAGAGCGGAGGCGGGAACGGGAGGAAGTGGAGGGGGACATGGGAGGGGGCGGAGGCAGGCACAAGAGGAGGAGGTGGGGGAGGGGGACACGGTGTGAGAGGGGGCGGAGGCGGGCATGGGAGGAGGCGGAGGGGGGCACAGCTCGGGAAGAGCGGAGGCGGGAACGGGAGGAAGCGGAGGGGGACATGGGAGGGGCGGAGACAGGCACAAGAGGAGGAGGTGGGGGACATGGCGCGGGAGGGGGACACGGTGTGAGAGGGGGCGGAGGCGGGCATGGGAGGAGGCGGAGGGGGACACGGCTCGGGAGGGGGCGGGCACAGGAGGTGGACGTGGACAGCGCGGGAGGGGGTGGAGGGGGACACGGCGCAGGAGGGGGCAGAGGCGGGCACAGGAGGAGGCAGAGGGGGACACGGAGCGGGAGGGGCAGAGGCGGGTACGGGAGGAGGCGGAGGGGGGACACGTGGCGGGAGGAGGCGGAGGGGGACGCGGCTCGGGAGGAGGGGGTCCATTATATATATATTATATAGGTCCATTATCTATGAAGTATTGTATGGGGGGGGCCCATTATATATGGAGCATCATTTGGGGCATATTATATATGGAGCAATATATGGGGCTCATTATTCTGTATGGAGCACTATATGTTGCTCATTATTCTGTAAGGAGCAATATATGGGGCTCATTATTCTGTATGGCGCACTATGTGGTGGCCATAATACTGTATGGAGGAATATACTGTTTGTCTTTGGATCTATTGTAGAATTTACAATAGATATCACTCATGTAAGAAGAGAAGTGTTTGGCGTTGTACTATACCTGTATTTCTCTGCTGTATCGGAGCATCATGAATTGTGGTATCTGTTAAAGGGGCCCACTGAGACTCTTTTGCCCGGGGCCCATGAAAACCTGGATCCGGCCCTGCTGCGGACCCTCAGACACTGTGGTGTTATGATATCTTGCACAGATTATGAGCTCTGTGCTGCCGATTCTTTAAATATTATAAGCAGGGAATCGCATACTGAGCAATTTCAAGGACCTCACGATGGAAACTACAACTAACGGGTCACATCTGTCCCGGGGAAAGTGGGTTACAATCATAATGGAGATAACTTGCTGTTCATAAAAGGAGCTAATATCGTGGGGAAATCATGGGGTCCTATCGCCAAAGTCTGAATTAGGCCGGAGTCACACTATCACAGAATACAGATTTTCTCAGGTGTATTCATCGTGCATGTAAAATTGCAGCATGTCACCAAGACTTGGCCAATGCAAGACTATGGGTGCTTGGAGAAACAAAAAAACAAAACAAAACAAAAACAAACAAACAAAAAACAAAACAAAACAAACAAACAAACAAAAAAATCGCACAGCACTCGGACCATACGACTGCTGTCTGATTTTTACACACCCATGTCCTTTCTAAAAGCCGGCAATTCATGTGCCGCATACAGTAAAAATCACGCTGACAGGTTAGAATAGATATTTTCACATGGAATACACACAATATATATATATAATATATATATATATATATATATATATATATCTCTATCGGTGACGCACACAATATATATATAATATATATACACTGTATATTACATAGATAGAAGAAAAGCCGGCAATTCATCTGCCGCGTCCAGTATAATCAGTGCAGGAGCCGACAGGATAGAAGAGATGGATTACACACAGTGTATACACAAAGAATAGGTAGATATATAGATGTCAGTGACATATACAATTAGTACAGTGTGTGTGCAAAATACTGGACATGTATTTAATTAAGATTATTTTTTGGAAAAAAATGGCGTGGGCTCCCGCACAATTTTTGTAACCAGCAGAGGGAAAGCTGATGGCTGGGGGGCCGATGTTTATAGATTAGGAAGGGGGTAATATCCATGGAGCTTCCCAGGCTATTAATATCAGCTCACAACTATATACTTAGCCTTTACTGGCTTTTAAAATGGGGACCCTAAAAAAAAAAAAAAAAAAAAAAAAAAAGATGTTGGGTCCCCCTATAATTTATAAAAAGCAAAGGCTCTGCAGACAGCTGCGGGCTGATGTTAATAGCCTAGGAAGGGGCCATGGATACTGGCGCCCCAGGCTAAAAACATCAGCTGTCAGCCGCCCCAGAAAAGGCGCATCTCTAAGGGTATGGTCCCACGGTCAGCGCTTTGGACGCAGCACATGTCTGCTTCTGAATGAAGGCGATTCCGCATGTGTTCATTGAACCGTGCAGAATCACAGCATCCTATATATTGCACTGGTGATAGATATCTTGCGGAGACTGAGCGTCTGGAAAGACACTCCGCATGTGCGTCTCCGCAGGGAAGCCGCGGGTGCCGGTGCACACATAGCGGAGATGGGATTTCTTGAAATGCTGTAACATCTGACCGCCACGGGCTGGACGATGCAGATGTGTGCAGTGCCCAATCCGCAGCACTTACTGACCGTGGGAACATACCCTTAGAAACGACAATTCTGGCACTTAGACTCGCTCTTCCCACTTGCCCTGTAGTGGTGGCACGTGGGGTGATAGTTGGGGGGGGGGGATTATGTCACCTTTGTATTGTCAGGTGACCTCAAGCCCAGATGTTAGTAATGGAGAGGTGTCAATAAGACACCACCATTACTATCCCCATAGTCACATTGTATGAAAACACAGATACCCAGAAAAAATCCTTTAATTGAAAGAACAACACAGACTCCTTTAATAAATCTTAATTAAACCATACTTATGACCTCGCCCATTCCCCCGATTCCCTCATCATCTGCAAGAGGTAAAAAAAAAAAACAAAAAAAAAAACAATATTCCTGTCACGCTGTCTAATGATATGTATACAATGTCAGTAAACTATTAATACAGGAACAACACTCTATACAACAACTAGTATAGCAACATCAGCATGTAAGTATAGAATAGATTTACCTGACACGATATCTGCTGAACTCAGGGTTAATCTTGAGGACTTGATGAGCTGAAACAGGAAAGAGGAGGACCGGGGGTCTAACCTGACCCCAAACTGGGGTCCTAATTAATCCCTCACCTTGGAGGTACTGATAATGGTTCAGAGGTCCAAGTCTCCAACCTAACCCTGTCTCCTATCAGACCCTGAACCCTGTAATCAATCCTAAGAAGGATCCTGACTACCACCAAAGGGATATGGGCTGATCTCAGCTAAATACACAGATTAGACATATAAGACAGACAGGATAACACTCGCTTGCATACACACTCAAACACAGAAGGAACATAAATGGTCTGGGAAATAAACTCTAACCAAGGTGAGCTTAAAACAACTAAGGAGCTCACAACTAAAGTCTATACAGATTCATTCCTATCTGTGGTCTGCATGAAGGTTTCACTGGCAACTCCCCAAGCAGACAACCAGGAATTTAAAGGAAACCAATCAACAAATAATCAATTGCAGCCGGGAGAAACTGCACCCAGTCCCAGCACCGAGCACAGACAGAATTAACTCCCTAGCTGCCAAACACAAAGAGACAGCAGCTCAGCTGTGAGAAGTCAAAATGTGCAACCGCGACGATCTTCGTGGCAATGCACACATGACAGTACCCCCCCTTCTACGAGGGGCCTCCGGACCCTCAGGGCCAGGCCTGCCCAGGTGAGTTCTGTGGAAGGTCCGAACCAAACGATCTGCGTTAACATCAGACGCAGGGACCCACGTCCTCTCCTCTGGACCATACCCCTTCCAATGCACCAAGTACTGAAGGGACCGGTGATTCAGACGTGAGTCAATGATCTTTGATACTTGAAATTCCAAGTTACCATTGACCACCACTGGAGGAGGAGGTAGAGGTGATGGTATGACTGGTGCCACGTACCTCTTAAGTAATGACTTGTGGAACACATTATGAATTTTAAACGTAGGAGGGAGGTCCAGACGAAATGCCACAGGATTAATTATGGAACTGATCCTGTACGGCCCGATGAATCTGGGACCCAGTTTCCAGGAGGGAACTTTAAGTTTTATATTCCTGGTAGACAACCATACCAGATCGTTCACATTCAGATCTGGACCAGAAACTCTCCTCCTATCAGCCATACGTTTGTAACGGTTCCCCATAGCACTCAGATTATTCAATACACCTCTCCACACTGAAGCAAGTGACGACGAGAAACGCTCCTCCTCAGGAACCCCAGAAGGGCCCCCCCCATTGAATGTACAAAACTGGGGATGAAAACCATATGCCCCAAAAAACGGGGACTTACCAGTGGACTCGCTCCGCCTGTTGTTAAGAGCGAACTCTGCCAGAGGCAAGAAAGAAGACCAGTCCTCCTGGTTCTCTGAGACAAAACACCGAAGATAAGTCTCTAGGCTTTGATTCAGACGCTCTGTCTGACCATTGGTCTGCGGATGAAAAGCCGAAGAAAATGACAACTGCATCCCCCGACGAGAACAAAATGCCCTCCAAAATTTGGACACAAACTGAGACCCCCTATCTGACACCACATCAGAAGGCAACCCATGAAGTCTAACGATCTCCCCAATGAACACCTGCGCCAGAGTTTTAGCATTAGGGAGTGCAGGAAGAGCAACGAAATGTGCCATCTTACTGAACCTGTCAACAACCACCAGTATGACAGTCTTCCCTGACGACTGAGGAAGGTCCGTGATGAAGTCCATAGATAAATGAGTCCATGGACGCTCCGGAAGTTTCAAGGGTAAGAGGGTCCCAGACGGACGGGTATGCGGGGTCTTAGAGCGAGCACAAACCCCACAGGACGCGACAAAAGTTATAACATCTTTATTAACGTTAGGCCACCAAAACCGGCGAGAAAGGAGATCTAAAGTAGCCTTACTCCCTGGATGTCCTGCTAAAGCAGAATTATGATGTGCCTCAATAACCTTTTGTCTCAACTGATTTGGGACAAACAGTCTCCCTGGAGGTCCTGCAGGGGCGTCCCCCTGAGCCTCTAACACCTCCTCCTCAAGCTCAGAACATACAGCCGACACTACCACCCCCTCCTGAAGGATAGGAATCGGGTCATCAGTTTTCCCGGCCCCTGGGAAACTGCGAGACAAGGCATCAGCCTTTACATTCTTAGACCCGGGCGATAAGTGACAACAAAATTAAACCTGGTAAAAAACAACGACCATCGAGCTTGTCTGGAATTCAGACGCTTAGCGGATTCCAAATACAGCAGGTTCTTGTGATCAGTAATGACGGTGACCGGGTGGACTGCCCCCTCCAAAAAGTGACGCCATTCTTCAAAAGCCAACTTAATGGCCAAAAGTTCCCTATTGCCGATATCATAATTCCTTTCGGCGGACGACAACTTCTTAGAAAAGAAAGCGCACGGATGCCATTTACCAGGGGACGGACCCTGGGACAATATTGCACCCACCCCTACGTCAGACGCGTCCACCTCCACAATGAACGGCTGAGATGCATCTGGTTGGATGAGAACGGGTGCCGAAGCAAAACATTTCTTCAAAGAGGAAAAGGCTTGGCAAGCTTTGTCCGACCATTTAGAAAAATCCGTCCCTTTTTTTGTCATGTCAGTGAGAGGTTTGACGACAGATGAGAAATTACAAATAAATTTCCGGTAGTAGTTAGCAAACCCCAGAAAACGCTGCAGAGCCTTAAGATCCCCTGGCTGATCCCATTCAAGCACTGCTCTCACCTTTTCAGGGTCCATACGGAAACCGGAGGCTGACACCAAGAAACCCAAAAACTGAAGTTCCTGTACGGCGAATACACACTTCTCCAGTTTGGCGTATAGTTTATTGTCTCGCAAGATCTGCAACACCTGTCTCACATGCTCCTGATGAGACACAAGATCTGGTGAGTAAATTAAAATGTCATCCAAATATACGACCACAAACAGCCCCACCAGATGACGAAAAATGTCATTAACAAAATGTTGGAATACTGCTGGTGCAGTAGTCAGACCAAAAGGCATGACAAGGTTCTCATAATGTCCCTCCGGCGTGTTAAACGCCGTTTTCCACTCATCCCCCTCTTTTATCCTAATCAGATTATCCCCTTCACCCCCAAGGGTGGTTTGCACGTTAATGACCGGGCCAATTTTTACAATTCTGACCACTGTCTCTTTATGAGGTTATAACTCTGGAACGCTTCAACGGATCTTCGCGATTCTGAGATTGTTTTCTCGTGACATATTGTACTTCACGTTAGAAGTAAAATTTATTCAATATAACGTGCGTTTATTTTTGAAAAAAACGCAAATATGGCGAAAATTTTTAAAATTTTGCAATTTTCAAACTTTGAATTTTTATTCCCTTAAAACAGAGAAATATGTCACACAAAATAGTTAATAAATAACATTTCCCACATGTTTACTTTACATCAGCACAATTTTGGAACCAAAATTTTTTTTTGTTAGGAAGTTATAAGGGTTAAAAGTTGACCAGCGATTTCTCATTTTTACAACAAAATTTACAAAGCCATTTTTTTTAGAGACAACCTCTCATTTGAAGTCACTTTGAGGGGTCTATATGGCAGAAAATACCCAAAAGTGACACCATTCTAAAAACTGCACCCCTCAAGGTACTCAAAACCACATTCAAGAAGATTATTAACCCTTCAGGTGCTTCACAGGAACTAAAGCAACGTGGAAGGAAAAAATGAATATTTAACTTTTTAGCCACAAAAATTATCTTTTACAAACTTTTTTTTTTATTTTCACAAGGGTAAAAGGAGAAAATGGGCAGATAAGGTTGTTATGCAATTTCTCCTGAGTAAAACAATACCCAATATGTGGGGGAAAACCACTGTTTGGGCACACGGCAGAGCTCGTAAGGGAAGGAGCGCCGTTTGACTTTTTCAAACTAAAATTGGCTGGAATTGAGATTGGACGCCATGTCGTGTTTGGAGAGCCCCTGATGCGCCTAAACAGTGGAAACCCCCACAAGTGACACCATTTTGGAAACTAGACCCCTAAGGTACTTATCTAGATCTGTTGTGAGCACTTTGAACTCCCAAGTGTTTCACAAAAGCTTATAATGCCTGGGTGTGAAAAAAAAAAAAAAAACAATTTTCCACAAAAATGATTTTTTAGTCCCAAATTTTTGAATTTTCCCAAGGAAATTGGACCCCAAAAGTTGTTGTCCAATTTGTCCTGAGTACGCTGATACCCCATATGTGGGGGGGGGGAACTGTTTGGGTGCACGGCAGGGCTTGGAAAGGAAGTAGTAACGTTTTGGAATGCAGACGTTGATGGGGGTCATGTTCCGTTTGCAGTGCCCCAGATGAGCCTAAACAGTGGAAACCCCCACAAGTGACCCCATTTTGGAAACTATACCCCCTAAGGAACTTATCTAGATCTTTGGTGAGCACTTTGAACCCCAAGTGCTTCACACAAGTTTATAATGCCCGGGCATGAAAATAAAAAATCCTATTTTTTTCCCACAAAAATTATATTTTAGTCACTAATTTCTTATTTTCTCAAGGGTAACAGGAGAAATTGGACCACATAAGTTGTTGTCCAATTTGTCCTGAGTACGCTGATACCCCATATGTGGGTGGGAACCACTGTTTGGGCGCACGGCAGAGCTCGGAATGGAAGGAGCACCATTTGACTTTTTCCAACCAAAATTGGCTGGAATTGAGATTGGATGCCATGTTGCATTTGGAGAGCCCCTGATGTGCCTAAACAGTGGAAACCCCCACAAATGACCCCATTTTGGAAACTAGACCCCCTAAGGAACTTTTCTAGATCTTTGGTGAGCAATTTGAACCCCCAAGTGCTTCACACAAGTTTATAACGTAGAGCCGTAAAATTTAAAAATCATATTTTTTCCACAAAAATGATCTTTTCACCCCAATTTTTATTTTTCCAAGGGTAACAAGACTCCAAAAGTTATTGTGCAATTTGTCCTGAGTGCGCTGATACCCCATATGTGGGGGTAAACCACTGTTTGGGTGCATGGCAGAGTTTGGAAGGGAAGGAGCGCCGTCTGACTTTTTCAACGCAGAATTGGCTGGACGCCATGTCGTGTTTGGAGAGCTCCTGATCTGCCTAAACAGTGGAAACCCCCATAAATGACGCCATTTTGGAAACTAGACCCCTCAAGGAACTTATCTAGATGTGTGGTGAGAACTTTTAACCCCCAGGTGTTTCACTAAAGTTTATAACGTACAGCCGTAAAATAAAAAATCTTTTTTTTTTTTTTACAAAAATGATTTTTTCGCCCCCAATATTTTATTTTCACAAGGGTAACAGAAGAAATTGGAACCCAAAAGTTGTTGTCCAATTTGTCCTGAGTACGCTGATACCCAATATGTGGGAGAAAACTACTGTATGGGCGCACGTCAGGGCTCGGAAGGGAAGTAGTGACGTTTTGGATTGCAGACTTTGATGGAATGGTCTGGGGGCGTCATGTTGCATTTGGAGAGCCCCTGATGCGCCTAAACAGTGGAAACCCCCCACAAGTGACCCCATTTTGGAAAATAGACCCCACAAGGAACTTGTCTAGATGTGTGGTGAGCACTTTGAACCCCGAAGTGCTTCACAGAAGTTTATAACGCACAGCCGTAAAAATAAAAAATCCTTTTTTTTTTTTTTTTTGCAAAAATGATTTTTTTGCCCCAATATTTTATTTTTACAAGGGTAACAGGAGAAATTGGACCCCAAAAGTTGTTGTCCAATTTGTCCTGAGTACGCTGATATCCAATATGTGGGAGAAAACTACTGTATGGGCACACGTCGGGGCTCGGAAGGGAAGTAGTGACGTTTTGGATTGCAGACTTTGATGGAATGGTCTGGGGGCGTCATGTCGCATTTGGAGAGCCCCTGATGCGCCTAAACAGTGGAAATCCCCAACAAGTGACCCCATTTTGGAAAATAGACCCCACAAGGAACTTATCTAGATGTGTGGTGAGCGCTATGAAGCCCCAAGTGCTTCACAGAAGTTTATAATGTACAGCCGTAAAAAACAAAAAAATATTTTTTTTTGTACAAAAATGATATTTTCGCCCCCAGTTTTTTATTTTCCCAAGGGTAGCAGAAGAAATAGGACAAATTGCACAATAACTCTTGGGGTCCAGAGTACGCTGATACCCCATATGTGGGGATAAACTACTGTTTGGACGCATGGCAGAGCTGAGAAGTGAAGGAGCACCGTTTGACTTTTTCAACGCAGAATTGGCTGGAATTGAGATCAGACGCCATGTCACATTTGGAGAGCCCCTGATGTGCCTAAACAGCGGAAACCCCCCAATTCTAACTCCAACCCTAACCCCAACACACCCCTAACCCTAGTCCCAACCCTAACCACAAACCTAACCCTAACACACCCCTAATCCCAACCCTAACCCTAATCCTAACTTTAGCGCCAACCCTAACCCTAACTTTAGCCGCAACCCTAACCCTAACCCTAATGGGAAAATGGAAATAAATACTTTTTTTTAATTTTATTATTTTTCCCTTACTAAGGGGGTGATAAAGGGGGGTTTGATTTACTATTTATAGCGGGTTTTTATGATTGGCAGCTGTCACGCTAAAAGACGCTTTTTATTGCAAAAATAGTTTTTGCATCATCACATTTTGAGAGCTATAATTTTTGCATATTTTGGCCCACAGAGTCATGTGAGGTCTTATTTTTTGCGGGACGAGTTGACGTTTTTATTGGTACCATTTTTGAGCACGTGACGTTTTTTGATCGCTTTTTATTTCGATTTTTGGGAGGTTAGAATGAACAAAATCAGCAATTCATGAATTTCTTTTGGGGGAGGCGTTTATACCGTTCCGCGTGTGGTAAAATTGATAAAGCAGTTTTATTCTTCGGGTCAGTACGATTATGGCGATACCTCATTTATATCATTTTTTCATGTTTTGGCGCTTTTATAGAATAAAAACAATTTTATATAAAAAATAATTATTTTTGCATCGCTTTATTCTGCGAGCTATAACTTTTTTATTTTTTCGCTGATGATGCTTTATGACGGCTCGTTTTTTGCGGGACAAGATGACGTTTTCAGCGGTACCATGTTTTTTTATATCGGTCTTTTTGATCGCGCGTTATTCCACTTTTTGTTCGGCGGTATTGATGATAAAGCATTGATTTTTTGCTTTGTTTTTTTTTTTTTTTTTTTTTAAGGGGTTCACTAAAGGGGTTAACTAGTGGGACAATTTTATAGGGGGGGTCGTTACGGACGCGGCGATACCAAATATGTGTACTTTTATTGTTTTTTTTTTTTATTTACAGGAAGAAGTGAATTTATTGGGGAATATTTTTTTTTTTTTTTTATCTATTTTGGATTTTTTTTTTTACACGTTTATTTTTACTTTTTTAACTTTTTTACTTTGTCCCAGGGTGGGACATCACAGTATTTTATCAGATCGCTGGTGTGACAGTGTGCACAGCACTCTGTCACACCAGCGATCGCACAGGCATAGATGCAGGCTTCTCAGTGCCTGCTCTCGGCAGGCACTGAGGTAGCCGCCTCCCTCCAGGACCCCGGCGCCATCTTGGATCCGGGTCCTGGGAGGGAGGAAGCCCTCAGAACAGCGTGATCACATCGCGCTGCTCTGAGGGTCTCAGGGGGGCGCGCAGGGAGCCCCCACCCTGCACGATCCTCCCCTGTGCCCCCAGTACACCGTGATCATGTTTGATCGCGGTGTGCAAGGGGTTAATGTGCCGGGAGCGGTCCGTGACCGCTCCTGACACACAGTCATGGGTGTCAGCTGTGATAATCAGCTGACACCCGGCGGCGACTTTTGTACCGCTAAAGTCGTTAAGAAGATCGCTAACGGCGATAGCGTCGTTAACTATATCGCTAAATGTGGCCGCACTTAGCGATATAGAAACAATCCGCTAGCGATCGCATTAGTATGCGTCGTTATCGTGATCGCTAGCGGGATTGTTTAGTGTGGCAGTACCTTAAGAACAACTAAGGAGCTCACAACTAAAGTCTATACAGATTCATTCCTATCTGTGGTCTGCATGAAGGTTTCACTGGCAACTCCCCAAGCAGACAACCAGGAATTTAAAGGAAACCAATCAACAAATAATCAATTGCAGCCGGGAGAAACTGCACCCAGTCCCAGAACCGAGCACAGACAGAATTAACTCCCTAGCTGCCAAACACAAAGAAACAGCAGCTCAGCTGTGAGAAGTCAAAATGTGCAACCGCGACGATCTTCGTGGCAATGCACACATGACAATTCCTCACCTTTCCGCAGAGATGCTGCTAATCCATTTGTCCCACGAGGGGTCCAGCTCTGCTACATCTAGATGGCAGGCTGCATGATGCGACCATACAGCCTGTCACCCAGCACCGTCTGCTCAGTGTCTCTCTGTGAAGTCCTATTCCCTGTCTGATGGCACCACGAGCATGAGAAAGTTCTCCATCAGACAGGTCCTGGGAGTTCACAGCCAATGAACTCACTTCACCTTTCTGACGTCAGCAAAAAATTCCCACGGAGCTCGCGCTGACGTCACATAGGTGAAGTGAGTTCGTTCGCTGTGAACTCGGAGAACCTGTCTGACGGCACCACGAAGAAGCAGAACGCTCACACTCGCAGTGCCCTCAGACAGGGAATAGCAGTTTACAGGCAGACACTGAGCACACGGTGCTGGATGACAGGCTGCATGGTCGCATCATGCAACTATGCAGCCTGCCATCACACTATGGGACAAATGGATAAGCAGCATCTCTGCAGAAAGCTGAGGAATATTGTTGTTTTTTATTTTTAATTGTTTTGCAGATGACAAGGGCATCGGGGGAATCAGCAAGGTCGTACGTATGGTTTAATTAAGATTTATTAAAGGAGTCTGTCATTTTTTTCAATTAAAGGACTTTTTTCTGGGTGTGTGTTTTCTTACAATGTGACTATGGGGTTAGTAACGGGGGTGTCTTATTGACGCCTCTCCATTACTAACCTTGGGGCTTGATGTCACCTGACAATGTAGGAAGAGCGAGGCTAAGTGCCATAAATGGCGCAGATGCCGGTTTTATTCTATCCGTGTGATTATATATATATAAATTTCTCTATGTAAAGTCATGCTAAAATCAGACTGCCTTTGAATGTAAATCGGATGCCAGGTGTGAAAATCGGATTGTACTCGCATTACACTCGTGCGACTCTCGGCAGGGAGACTCGGGCCGATTTTTCATACGGTTAGTGCGACTCCCGCCTTATGCCAAGTTCCTTCCCCATATATTTGGCAGAGTAACAGAAGTGACAGACCTGCCAACGTTATAAGACGTGTATTGCGGCACTCAACAGTAATTTTGCCCTTATTGTTCTTACCCCCTACAATACCCCAATAATGGCCTTATAGAATACGATGGCAACAAAATCCACACATGGCACGAGGGCCCCCACATCTCCCCCATACGTGGCACGAGGGCCCCCCACATCTCCCCCATACGTGGCACGAGGGCCCCCCACATCTCCCCCATACGTGGCACGAGGGCCCCCACATAGGAGACCCGGGCACCGCACCGACTGGACGGCGGAGACTCGGGCACCGCACCGGCTGGACGGCGGAGACTCGGGCACCGCACCGGCTGGACGGCGGAGACTCGGGCACAGCACCGGCTGGACGGCGGAGACTCGGGCACAGCACACGGCTGGACGGCGGAGACTCGGGCACAGCACCGGCTGGACGGCGGAGACTCGGGCACAGCACCGGCTGGACGGCGGAGACTCGGGCACCGCACCGGCTGGACGGCGGCACAGGCGGCTCCTTTTACACCTCAGTTTTCAATGGTCTCTGTATCCGCACAGCGGGGTCTGCAGTTAGTAGCAGGAGGCCATTGAAACAGGCGTGCAGGAAAGCTGGGTGACAACCCACGAGGCTGCAGACCTCACCCTACACCGGCGCTCACCTCCCCGCCCTCCCTGACCTCAGCTTCCGAAGCGAGAAATCCTTAGATACGTGGGAAATCCCGAGACGCTGACGTTGTGACGTCTCTGCCACTCTAAGGCCTCGACTTCCCCTTCAGACGGAGGTGACAACCGGGGACGAGGAGTTGTCAGGCAGGAAAAACTTGACACTCAGGAAAAAAAGAAGCGTCAGGGACAAGTACAATCCTATGATTAGGGTGGAGGCCATGATTACAGTGAGGAGCGGGGGTCCAGCGGGGGTCCTGAGTACATGCAATGACAATGAGTGAGATATAGATAATGAAACCTAATGCCTGAGTCCACCCCTCCTCCAGTCAGCCCAGGAGCTCAGGGGTTAATCGCCTTCAGTGTGCAAATATTTAGCGAAGAGATAAATAATTATCAGGTGAGATGGCAAGATGCACGAAGGCGAACAAAGGCGCAGGGCACGAAGGAGACGAAGGCGCGGAGCACGAAGGAGACCGAAGGCGACCGAAAAAGCGGGGCACGAAGGCGACCGAAGAAGCGGGGCACGAAGGCGACCGAAGGCGCGGCGCACGAAGGAGACCGAAGGCGCGGCGCACGAAGGAGACCGAAGGAGCGGGGCACGAAGGAGACCGAAGGAGCGGGGCACGAAGGCGACCGAAGGAGCGGGGCACGAAGGCGAACGAAGGAGCGGGGCACGAAGGCGACCGAAGGAGCGGGGCACGAAGGAGACCGAAGGAGCGGGGCACGAAGGCGACCGAAGGAGCGGGGCACGAAGGAGACCGAAGGCGCGGGGCACGAAGGAGACCGAAGGCGCGGAGCACGAAGGAGACCGAAGGCGCGGAGCACGAAGGAGACCGGAGGCGCGGAGCACGAAGGCGACCGAAAAAGCGGGGCACGAAGGCGACCGAAGGAGCGGGGCACGAAGGCGAACGAAGGAGCGGGGCACGAAGGCGACGAAGGAGCGGGGCACGAAGGCGACCGAAGGAGCGGGGCACGAAGGCGACCGAAGGAGCGGGGCACGAAGGCGACCGAAGGAGCGGGGCACGAAGGCGACCGAAGGAGCGGGGCACGAAGGCGACCGAAGGAGCGGGGCACGAAGGCGACCGAAGGAGCGGGGCACGAAGGCGACCGAAGGAGCGGGGCACGAAGGCGACCGAAGGAGCGGGGCACGAAGGCGACCGAAGGAGCGGGGCACGAAGGCGACCGAAGGAGCGGGGCACGAAGGCGACCGAAGGAGCGGGGCACGAAGGCGACCGAAGGCGCGGGGGCACGAAGGCGACCGAAGCGCGGGGCACGAAGGATACCGAAAAGCGGGGCACGAAGGGATACCGAAGAAGCGGGGCACGAAGGCGACAAAGGACGGGGCACGAAGGCGACCGAAGGAGCGGGGCACGAAGGCGACCGAAGGAGCGGGGCACGAAGGCGACCGAAGGAGCGGGGCACGAAGGCGACCGAAGGAGCGGGGCACGAAGGCGACCGAAGGAGCGGGGCACGAAGGCGACCGAAGGAGCGGGGCACGAAGGCGACCGAAGGAGCGGGGCAAGAAGGCGACCGAAGGAGCGGGGCACGAAGGCGACCGAAGGAGCGGGGCACGAAGGCGACCGAAGGAGCGGGGCACG
Organism: Oophaga sylvatica; assembly: GCA_033576555.1. Classification (NCBI taxonomy): domain Eukaryota; kingdom Metazoa; phylum Chordata; class Amphibia; order Anura; family Dendrobatidae; genus Oophaga; species Oophaga sylvatica. The sequence goes on along the minus strand of JARQOD010003254.1, from coordinate 47,640 downwards.
AAGGCGACCGAAGGAGCGGGGCACGAAGGCGACCGAAGGAGCGGGGCACGAAGGCGACCGAAGGAGCGGGGCACGAAGGCGACCGAAGGAGCGGGGCACGAAGGCGACCGAAGGAGCGGGGCACGAAGGCGACCGAAGGAGCGGGGCACGAAGGCGACCGAAGGAGCGGGGCACGAAGGCGACCGAAGGAGCGGGGCACGAAGGCGACCGAAGGAGCGGGGCACGAAGGAGTCCGAAGGAGCGGGGCACGAAGGAGTCCGAAGGAGCGGGGCACGAAGGAGCGGGGCCTCCTGCAACTATGTTTCTTTACAGGGGAGAAGGAGGATTTTGACATTATTAAAATCTCAGAATTGAAACACTGTTCACAACCCACGATTCCTGCGCAGACCCCAAACTTCTCACAGTTGAGGGTTTGATACAGTGATTTCAACCTGCATCAACGCCTAAAGAGACACTAAAATCCCGCTCCTTGGACGGCGCAGACTACGGCCGTGTTGTGTCCTGGGCACGATGTTACATGGGTGCAGTATATATTTTTTTCCCTTGATAAAGCAGCGGGGAAGAGTCCTATGAGCCAATGAAGCGCATTTGTGGCCCTAAGTGACGGCGCTTCTGCCAGCGCTCTGTGTGTGTCTGGGGATGGCGGCGGCCCTGCCCGACTCTGGGGATGGCGTCAGTCCTGACAGTGTCACCTCGCCCTTTACCTCGCACAGTTCTACCAACCTCAGAAAATAAAACCAGAGTCAATATTTGCCGCTGGCAGAAGACGAAAAGTCTCCAGACTCCGATGCCACAAGGCATGTGATACAAGGCGCGAGGACGGAGGGGGACGCGGGGACGGAGGGGGGCGCGGGGACGGAGGGGGACGGAAAGGGAAGCGGGGACGGAGGGGGAAGCGGGGACGGAGGGGGAAGCGGGCGGAGGAGTGGGGGAGGCGGGCGGCGAAGAGCGGACGAGGGGAAGCGGGGACGTGGGGAAGCGGGGACGGGGACGGTCGAGGGGAAGCGGGAGGAGGGGAAGCGGGGAGGGACGGACGGGGGAAGCGGGACGAGGGGGAAGCGGGGACGGAGGAGGGAGCATGGGGGACGAGGGAGCGGGGAGGAGGGGGGACGGGGACGGAGGGGGAGCGACGGGGACGGAGGGGCGGGGACGGAAGGGGAAGCGGGGACGGAGGGGGAAGCGGGGACGGAGGGGGAAGCGGGGACGGGGGGGAGCGGGGAGGAAGGGGAGCGGGGACGGAAGGGGAAGCGGGGACGGAAGGGGAGCGGGAGGGGGAAGCGGGGACGGAGGGGGAAGCGGGGACGGAGGGGGAAGCGGGGACGGAGGGGGAAGCGGGGACGGAGGGGGAAGGGGGACGGAGGGGAAACGGGGACGGAGGGGAAGCGGGGACGGGAGGGAGGGAACGGGGGACGGAGGAGGGAAGCGGGGAGGAGGGGAAGCGGACGGAGGGAAGCGGGGACGGAGGGGGAAGCGGGGAGGAGGAGGGGGGGAAGACGGGGGACGGAGAGGGGAAGCGGGGACGGGGGGAAGCGGGGACGGAGGGGCGGGACGGAGGGGGAAGCGGGGACGGAGGGGGCGAGGGGACGGAAGGGGAAGCGGGGACGGAGGGGAAGCGGGGACGAAGGGGTAACGGGGACGAAGGGGGTAGCGGGGACGGAGAGGGCGAGGGAACGGGAGGGGGAAGGGGGTTCGAGGGGGCCGCGGGGGACGGAGGGGGTACGCGGGGGTCCGGGGACGGAGGGGGTACGCGGGGTCGGAGGGGGACGGGAGGGGTGCGGGGTCAGGGGTCTCCTATATAAGTGGGGGTCACCATATGGAAACATGGTGGCCACATACGTGCATAATCTTCATGACCTGGGACCCTATAAGGAAGACTCCAATCCCGAAAACCATGGCAACCCCCAATATAAGGCCCAGGGAGACCTCACCGGGTGTGATGCATACAGCGCCTCCCGGAGAGCGCTCCGTCCTTCCGCAGACTCCGCCGGTCACTGAGACGCTCCCAGCCGCCCGGATCCGCCGCATCACTGGCACCGCCCACACCAGGCAGAGCGGCCACGCCCACACGCGTCATCACCGCCCCAGCATCGTTTATGGAGGCTATTGAAAGACGAGTGCTGCCACCTTGCGGGAGACGATCACAGCTCCTGATAGGCCAATCACTAAAAACACAGGTTACACATAGTAGCCAATCACAGAGCAGCTTTTATTTCTCCTAGGCCACAAATATGAAAGTTGCACTGTGATTGGTTCACATTGGTCAAGTAAAAGGTTTCCCTAGCAACCAATCAGAGCAGCTTTAGTTTCTTACAGCTCTCCTATATGAAACAGTAATATAGCAACCAATCGCAGTGCAGCTTTCATATATGAGCTCTTCGAGAAATATCTACTATATACATATTCACTGTCCCCTCTGTCCCTTCCTCCAGACCCTCTGTCCCCTCCTCCAGACCCCTCTGTCCCTTCCTCCAGACCCCTCTGTCCCCTCCTCCAGACCCCTCTGTCCCTTCCTCCAGACCCCTCTGTCCCTTCCTCCAGACCCCTCTGTCCCCTCCTCCAGACCCCTCTGTCCCTTCCTCCAGACCCCTCTGTCCCCTTCTCCAGACCCCTCTGTCCCTTCCTCCAGACCCCTCTGTCCCTTCCTCCAGACCCCTCTGTCCCCTCCTCCAGACCCTCTGTCCCTTCCTCCAGACCCCTCTGTCCCCTTCTCCAGACCCCTTTGTCCCTTTCTACAGACCCCTCTGTCCCCTTCTCCAGACCCCTCTGTCCCTTCCTACAGACCCCTCTGTCCCTTCCTCCAGACCCCTCTGTCCCCTTCTCCAGACCCCTCTGTCCCCTTCTCCAGACCCCTGTCCCTTCCTCCACTCTGTCCCTTCCTCCAGACCCCTTTGTCCCCTCCTCCTGACCCCTCTGTCCTTTTCTCCAGACCCCTCTGTCCCTTCCTCCAGACACCTCTGTCCCCTTCCTCCAGACCCTCTGTCCCTTCCTCCAGACCCTCTGTCCCCTCCTCCAGACCCCTCTGTCCCCTCCTCCAGACACCTCTGTCCCTTCCTCCAAACCCCTCTGTCCCTTCCTTCAGACCCCTCTGTCCCTTCCTCCAGACCCCTCTGTCCCCTCCTCCAGACTCCTCTGTCCCCTCCTCCAGACCCCTCTGTCCCCTTCTCCAGACACCTCTGTCCCTTCCTCCAGACCCCTCTGTCCCCTCCTCCAGACCCCTCTGTCCCCTCCTCCAGACACCTCTGTCCCTTCCTCCAGACCCCTCTGTCCAATCCTTCAGACCCCTCTGTCCCTTCCTCCAGACCCCTCTGTCCCTTCCTCCAGACCCTCTGTCCCCTCCTCCAGACCCCTCTGTCCCCTCCTCCAGACCCCTCTGTCTCTTCCTCCAGACCCCTCTGTCCCTTCCTCCAGACACCTCTGTCCCTTCTCCAGACCCATCTGTCCCTTCCTCCAGACCCCTCTGTCCCTTCCTCCAGACCCCTCTGTCCCTCCTCCAGACCCTCTGTCCCCTCTCCAGACACCTCTGTCCCTTCCTCCAAACCCTCTGTCCACTCCTTCAGACCCCTCTGTCCCTTCCTCCAGACCCCTCTGTCCCCTCCTCCAGACTCCTCTGTCCCCTCCTCCAGACCCCTCTGTCCCTTCTCCAGACACCTCTGTCCCTTCCTCCAGACCCCTCTGTCCCCTCCTCCAGACCCCTCTGTCCCCTCCTCCAGACACCTCTGTCCCTTCCTCCAGACCCCTCTGTCCCCTCCTTCAGACCCCTCTGTCCCTTCCTCCAGACCCCTCTGTCCCTTCCTCCAGACCCCTCTGTCCCCTCCTCCAGACCCCTCTGTCCCCTTCTCCAGACACCTCTGTCCCTTCCTCCAGACCCCTCTGTCCCTCCTTCAGACCCCTCTGTCCCTTCCTCCAGACCCCTCTGTCCCTTCCTCCAGACTCCTCTGTCCCTCCTCCAGACCCCTCTGTCTCTTCCTCCAGACCCCTCTGTCCTTCCTCCAGACTACTCTGTTTCCTCCTCCAGACCCCTCTGTCCCTTCCTCCAGACCCTCTGTCCCTTCCTCCAGACCCCTCTGTCCTTTCCTCCAGGCCTCTGTCCCTTCCTCCAGACACCTCTGTCCCCTCCTCCAGACCCCTCTGTCCCCTCCTCCAGACCCCTCTGTCCCTTCCTCCAGATCCCTTTGTCCCTTCCTCCAGACCCCTTTGTCCCCTCCTCCAGACCCCTCTGTCCCCTCCTCCAGACCCCTCTGTCCCTTCCTCCAGACCCCTCTGTCTCTTCCTCCAGACCCCTCTGTCCCCTCCTCCAGACCCCTCTGTCCCCTCCTCCAGACCCCTCTGTCCCTTCCCCAGACCCCTCTGCCCCTCCTCCAGACCCCTCTGTCCCTCCTCCAGGCCCCTCTGTCCCTCCTCCAGAACCCTCCGTCCCTTCCTTCAGACCCTCCGTCCCCTCCTCCAGACACCTCTTTCCCCTCCTCCAGACCCCTCTGTCCCTTCCTCCAGACCCCTCCGTCCCTTCCTCCAGACCCCTCTGTCCCTTCCTCCAGACCCCTCTGTCCCCTCCTCCAGACCCCTCTGTCCCTTCCTCCAGACACCTCTGTCCCCTCCTCCAGACACCTCTGTCCCCTCCTCCAGACACCTCTGTCCCTTCCTCCAGACACCTCTGTCCCTTCCTCCAGACCCCTCTGTCCCCTCCTCCAGACCCTCTGTCCCTACCTCCAGATCCCTTTGTCCCTTCCTCCAGACCCCTCTTTTCCCTCCTCCAGACCCCTCTGTCGCTTCCTCCAGACCCCTCTGTCCTTTCCCCTCCAGGCCTCTGTCCCTTCCTCCAGACAACTCTGTCCCCTCCTCCAGACCCTCTGTCCCCTCCTCCAGACCCCTCTGTCCCTTCCTCCAGATCCCTTTGTCCCTTCCTCCAGACCCCTTTGTCCCCTCCTCCAGACCCCTTTGTCCCCTCCTCCAGACCCCTCTATCCCTTCCTCCAGACACCTCTGTCCCCTCCTCCAGGCCCCTCTGTCCCCTCCTCCAGAACCCTCTGTCCCTTCCTACAGACTCACCTGTCCCTTCATCCAGACCCCTCTGTCAGTTCCTCCGGACCCTCTTTCCCCTCCTCCAGACCCCTCTGTCCCCTCCTCCAGACCCCTCTGTCCTTTCCTCCAGGCCCCTCCGTCCCTTCCTGTACACACTGCTCTATAGATTCAAGATTCAAAGAAGCTTTATTGTCAGGACTAAATACACATTAGTTTTGCTAAAGCAAGTGTACAAAAGGGAATAGAGATAGGGATGTTGGGTAGGGGCAGATCCAGGGTGGGGGCTGTAAGGAAAAGGTTGTCGCCATTTTGTATAGGGCCTGTACCAGCCTCCATTTTGTCAGTTCACACAGCCACAGACTTTTAGCTACACATTGCCTATTAGCATATCCAGTACGACAGGTTTTGATGTCCACTAAGAATCAATAGGCCTTTACATGCTAATTAGTCTAGGCCAGTGACTGAATGAGATGGTCAGTCGTATGGTAAATAGCCCAAGCTCAGGCATTGTTTCCTGTTCCATATGAATTGCAGGCCAATTAATATGCGTGCTTCAAAGCAATGGGGATGGGCCTAGCAGGTCTAAGAACTAGCCATGACCAGGCTGCTGGTCTCATTCCATTTCACACACAGAAGCCAAGAAGATGGTCTAGGAAAGACCAAGGGACTATTCAGGAACTGAAGACTGTACCTGGGAATGGCAGAGCCAAGGCCTTCCCAAGACCATAATACCCGGTAATATTGATCCATAGCTTATACCTTTAAGCCTTGTACATTATTGTTGTATTTTTACTCTGACTGCCATTCCATTGTAGTTACGTTGTATAGCTTTACTGTATATTTCTGTAATTATCTAGTGCGCCCTTAAGGCAAATTAAACCATAAAATTAATCTTGGGCTGATGCTTTTACTCTGATCACGAATCTTAGAATACCCAGTGGGTAGCAGGACACCTTCCCCGGCGGCCATTTGCTCTAGGTGCAGTTCTCTTACTGACCTGAGAGACAAAGGGGGGCGCCGAAGAGCTGTACCTGTGGAGTTACGTCCCATTGGTGACGTGGGAGGAAAGGGATCGTCCGTCCCATTTGGTAGCGGCGGTGGTATCAGAAGCTGTGATACCCGGGCTACCGTGTGGCGGCCGGCTGAGTTCCTCACAAATTGGTGGCAGCGGTGGGATCAGAGTAATAGTGTGCGTGGGACCCCTACTCCCAGACACTAGAGACTACCAGCAGTACTTTCACTGCTGGGGTCTTAAGGTCAGCCCAGCACTAGACGGTCAGAGTGTAAATATAACAAGTTGTGTGCAAGGTCAGGGTTGCAGCTGTGTTTCAGTAACCAAAGGTTCCCAAGATGGCGGAAGGCACCAGGAGTAGGGCAAAGGGGGAGGCCAATGCTGTGGCCTATGAGGGGTTCGATACCGATGAGTTGGAGCTCAGCCAGGGCTCCCCAAGGAGCCCGACCCCCGTGCTCAGTCTCACAGTGGACTGCCCACCCCCTGCCCGTCCCAGCCTGTCCAGATCGGAGACCCTCTTCCAAGCGGCTATGGCACAGCTCGAAGCTGGTAATGACGCCGCCTATGACAGACTCCTGGTGGCGGCAGAGAAAGCAGCAGAACGTGAGCGAGCAGCGGCAGAGAAAGCAGCAGAGCGTGAGCGAGCAGAACGCCGTGAAGCTGCGGAGCGTGCGCAAGCAGAACGCCGTGAAGCTGCGGAGCGTGAGCAAGCAGCGGCAGAGAGAGCAGAGAGAGCAGCGGAGCGGGAGCATACAGAACGCCGTGAAGCTGCGGAGCACCGGCACCGACTGGAGATGGCTCAGCACGGGCCCCCACTGGACGCACCAGGCCCACCGGAGACAAGGGCTCCCAAGGTCCGGGCGGAGGACTTTCCCTTGCTTGAAAAGGATGGAGACCTGGATTCCTTTTTGCTGGCTTTTGAGAGGACATGCCTCCAACATCATCTGGCCCCGGATCAGTGGGCAAGGTACCTGACCCCCCGTTTGAGGGGTAAGTCCCTGGAAGTTTTGGGGGGACTTACCTGCCGAGGAGGAGCAGGACTACCACAGCATCAAGCGGGCCCTGATCCAGCACTACAACCTCACCCGGAGTCGTACCGCAGGAAGTTCAGGAGCCTGCAGTGGGGTTCAAAGGACACCTGGACCGACCACATGCGGGCCCTGCTGAGAGCTGCGGAGCACTGGACCTCGGGTCTAGAGCTCACTACCCGCCAGGAGGTCCAGGAACTGTTTGTCGTGGAGCAATTTTTGTGGAACTGCCAGAGGACCTCCAGCAGTTCCTCCGTGACCGGAAACAAAGGGGGCTTCTGCTACAGCCGCCCTGGCAGACGAGTATGCCAACAACAGGGCGCCGGAGCCAAAGAAGCCTGCCAGCAGCACCTGGAGAGGGGGTAAGCCCAATCCTGCCCCAGCCCCATATCCAGCCCCCAGAGTGCAAGGGGTGTACCCCCGGCTGCCCTCTCCAGGCCAGGAACAGAACCCAGACGTTGCCATAATTGCAATCAGCCAGGACACTTTAAGGCTGCATGTCCCCAGCGCCAGAAGGCCCCATCCCTGTCCCAGAAACCGTCCACTGTTTTGTGTGTGGGAGGGGGTGGTGGGAGGTCCCTAGACAATTACCAACCCGTCACCATCGGCCGCTCAGCGGTCATGGGACTGCGGGACACAGGCGCTGAACGAACCCTGGTACGCCTGAGGTGGTGTCCCCTCAAGACTTGGTACCTGGGAAAACCCTTTCCGTCTCCGGAATTGGAGGCGTTGAACCGGCGCTGCCCGTTGCCAAGGTGTATTTGGATTGGGGTGCCAGGAGGGGGATGCGGGGTGGTGGGAGTAACGCCGAATATTCCTGCAAATGTGTTGCTTGGGACCGATTTGGGGCGGCTAGTGTCCCAGTATGTGGCCACTGAACCCCCAAGTCCGGCTCCCCAAGAATGTCATGACTCTACTGTGAATGCTAATGTTAATGTATTGAATGTGCCTCCAACAGTGGAGGAGGGAGTGAAACCTGATGGTAAGCCATGCACTGACACTACACACACAGGGCTCACAGTGAGGACAGGTGAGGAGGCTGTAGGGGAGAGCTCAGAGGTGGAGGGAGGGGCTGCTATGGGCAGTGTAGGGCCCCTAAGTGAATCCAGCCTGCTGAGTCTAGGGCCCCTGCAGGAAGAGGAACAGGCCATGGGGGGAGGGGGTGTCCCGGGAGAGGAGCCACCAGGTAGGACCCCAGGTCAGGAGTTCCCCACATCCGGGATGTCAGGAAGTCAGGGAAGTCTGCCTGACCCGGCGACTTGGTCAGAGGATGAGGGAAAGCAGGCGCTACCCGTGGTCTCAGCGGTCGTGGCCGCTGTTACCAGGAGTGGGAGCGCTGAAGCCCAAGGAGCCTCGCGGAGGTCCGACGGTTTCCCCTCTCTGACCAAGTGGCTGCCGAGTCAGACAGTAGCCAGGAGACAGATCCGGGAGCTGACAGAGGACAGGGCAGTTTCATCAATTCTTGCCATATCTAGTCAGGGATTTCAGGCAGCGTTGGAAGCTGACCCTAGCCTGAAGACTCTCAAGGAACAGGCGGCACAGCCTCCCCTGGAGTCCGACCGCGAGCGAGTGGTCTGGGACCAGGGACGGCTGTACCGGGTAACGGTCCAGCAGGGTTCACTGGAGGCGTGGCCCAGGGACCGACAGTTAGTGGTGCCCCATCCGTTCAGGGCGGAATTGTTGCGGATCGCACACGAGATTCCAATGGCCGGACACTTAGGGATCACTAAAACCAGGGCCAGGCTAGTCAGCATTTCTACTGGCCTGGAATGAGGACCGAGGTGATAGCCTACTGCCGTTCGTTGTGACACCTGTCAGAGGGTGGGGAAGGCGGGGCCGCGCCCCAAAGCCCCACTGGTAACTCTGCCCATCATCGAAGAGCCTTTCTCGAGGGTGGCTGTGGATCTCATTGGACCTCTGTCCACTCCCAGCCGCTCCGGGAAATGCTTCATACTAACGGTAGTGGACTATGCCACCCGGTACCGGAGGCGGTAGCTTTGTCGTCCATTCGGGCCGACAAAGTGGCCACTGCCTTACTGGAGATTTTCTCCAGAGTGGGGTTTCCCAAGGAAATGCTCAACGACCGAGGGACCCAGTTCATGTCGCAGCTGATGGAGTCTCTCTGTAAGCAGGTACAGGTGCAACATCTGGTGGCCAGCCCGTATCACCCACAGACCAATGGCTTGTGTGAGCGGTTCAATGGCACCTTAAAGCAGATGCTGAGGATGTTGGTCGACTCCCACGGGAGGGGACTGGGAGCGGTATCTCCCACACCTGCTGTTTGCCTACCGGGAGGTTCCACAGGCCTCAACGGGGTTCTCCCCCTTTGAGCTCCTGTACGGGCGACGTGTACGGGGGCCCCTTGCTCTGGTGAAGGAAGCATGGGAAGGGGATTTAGCCACCCCTGGAGTGTCGGTCATTGAGTATGTCGTGCGCTTCCGGGACCGAATGATGGCCTTGACACGGCTGGTGCATGACAATATGGCCCAAGCTCAGGCTGACCAGAAGCGATGGTACGACCAGAATGCTTGTGAGCGGACCTACCAGGTGGGTCAAAAGGTGTGGGTACTGGTCCCGTACCACAAAACAAGCTTCAGGCGGCCTGGGAGGGTCCATACCTCGTGCACGAGCAGCTCAACGCCGTCACCTACCTGGTCACCCTGGACCACGCCCGTGGAAGGAGGAAGGCCTTCCATGTGAACATGATGAAGGCCCATCATGAGCGGGAGGCTTATGCTCACCCAGTGTGCAACCTTCCAGAGGAAGGAGAGGCAGAAACCCTCCTCGATCTGCTCACCCAAGCCAAGGCGGGTGGATCCATCGAGGATGTGGGGGTTGGCCACCAGCTCTCGGAGGACCAACGTTCCCAGCTGGGGGCCACCCTACACCCTTCCGGGAGCTGTTCAGCAGCCTGCCCGGAAGGACTGAGGCAGCAGTCCATGACGTGGACACTGGTAACCACCCCCCAATCCGGCGTTCAGCATATCGGGTCTCTCTTGAGGTGCAGCAGCAGATGCGCCAAGAGATAGATGAGATGCTGAGGCTGGGGGTGATCCAAGCGTCCAACAGCGCGTGGGCTTCGCCTGTAGTCCTCGTCCCTAAAAAGGACCGAACTACGCGGTTCTGCGTGGACTACAGGGGGCTCAACGCTGTGTCGGTCACCGATGCGTACCCAATGCCGCGCATCGATGACTGCTCGACCAGCTGGCCGGGGCCAAGTACCTGACCATCATGGATCTGAGCAGGGGGTATTGGCAGATTCCCCTGACCCCTAGGGCACGGGAACGCTCTGCCTTTATCACCCCATTCGGACTGTACGAGTCCACGGTGATGCCCTTCGGCATGAAGAATGCCCCTGCCACTTTTCAGCGGATGGTCAACACGCTGCTCGAGGGACTGGAAGGGTATGCGACCGCGTACCTGGATGACATTGCCATCTTCAGTCCCACCTGGGAGGATCCCCTAGAGCACCTGGCGCAGGTGCTCGGGCGGATCCAGCGAGCAGGCTTGACCATTAAGCCGGAAAAATGCCAGCTGGGTATGAGTGAGGTCCACTACCTGGGACACCGGGTAGGTGGGGGAGCTCTGAAGCCAGAGCCCGGGAAGGTGGATGCCATCGCATCCTGGCCCACCCCCAGGACCAAGAAGCAGGTGATGTCCTTTTTGGGTACTGCTGGGTACTATAGGAGGTTTGTTCCGCACTATAGTGCCCTGGCCAAGCCCCTGATGGACCTCACCAAGAAAGGCTGCCCGTCGCAGTCGACTGGACAGTCGCCTGCGAGACAGCTTTCCAGGCGCTCAAGACCGCCCTTTCTAGTTCTCCTGTACTACGGCAGCCGACTTCACGCGGCCATTCTTAGTGCAGACCGACGCCAGCGACTTCGGCCTCGGTGCTGTGCTCAGCCAGGTTGACACTACGGGCCATGAACACCCCATTTTGTACCTGAGCAGGAAGCTCCTGCCGAGGGAAGTGGCCTATTCCACGATGGAGAAGGAATGTCTGGCAATTGTGTGGGCCCTGCAGCGTCTGCAGCCATACTTGTACGGACGCCAATTCACCGTGGAAACAGACCACAACCCCCTCAGCTGGTTACACACGGTCTCTGGGACGAATGGGAGGTTGCTACGCTGGAGCCTCGCTCTCCAACAGTACCATTTCACCATTCGCCACAAAAAGGGCAGTGACCATGGTAACTCTGATGGGTTGTCCGGCAAGGAGAGGGTGCGGTAGGGCGCACGGGGGAACACAGGAATGTGATACCCCTAGCGCCCTCAAAAGCAGGGAGGTGTAAGGAAAAGGTTGTCGCCATTTTGTATAGGGCCTGTACCAGCCTCCATTTTGTCAGTTCACACGCCACAGACTTTTTAGCTACACATTGCCTTTAGCATATCCAGTACGACAGGTTTTGATGTCCACTAGGAATCAATAGGCCTTTACATGCTAATTAGTCTAGGCCAGTGACTGAATGAGATGGTCAGTCGTATGGTAAATAGCCCAAGCTCAGGCATTGTTTCCTGCTCCATATGAATTGCAGGCCAATTAATTATGCGTGCTTCAAAGCAATGGGGATGGGCCTAGCAGGTCTAAGAACTAGCCATGACCAGGCTGCTGGTCTCATTCCATTTCACACACAGAAGCCAAGAAGATGGTTAGGAAAGCCCAAGGGACTATTCAGGAACTGAAGACTGTACCTGGGAATGGCAGAGCCAAGGCTTCCCATGACCATAATACCCGGTAATATTGATCCATAGCTTATACCTTTAAGCCTTGTACATTATTGTTGTATTTTTACTCTGACTGCCATTCCATTGTAGTTACGTTGTATAGCTTTACTGTATATTTCTGTAATTATCTAGTGCGCCCTTTAAAGGCAAATTAAACCATAAAATTAATCTTGGGCTGATGCTTTTACTCTGATCACGAATCTTAGAATACCCAGTGGGTAGCAGGACACCTTCCCCGGCGGCCATTTGATCTAGGTGCAGTTCTCTTACTGACCTGAGAGACAAAGGGGGGCGCGGAGAGCTGTACCTGTGGAGTTTCGTCCCATTGGTGACGGGGAGGAAAGGGATCGTCCGTCCCATTTGGTAGCGGCGGTGGTATCAGAAGCTGTGATATCGGGCTACCGTGTGGCGGCCGGCTGAGTTTCCTCACAGGGGCTATGGAAGTCCATGGCTAGGGAGGGGTGATGGGGGCGCAGATCCAGGGTGGGGACTATAGAAGTCCATGGCATAGGGAGGGGTGATGGGGGCAGATCCAGGGTGGGGGCTATAGAAGTCCATGGCATAGGGAGGGGTGATGGGGGCAGATCCGGGGTGGGGGCTATAGAAGTCCATGGCATAGGGAGGGGTGATGGGGGCAGATCCAGGGTGGGGGCCATAGAAGTCCATGGCATAGGGAGGGGTGATGGGGGCAGATCCAGGGTGGGGGCTATAGAAGTCCATGGCATAGGGAGGGGTGATGGGGGCAGATCCAGGGTGGGGGCTATAGAAGTCCATGGCATAGGGAGGGGTGATGGGGGCGCAGATCCAGGGTGGGGACTATAGAAGTCCATGGCATAGGGAGGAGGATGGGGGCAGATCCAGGGTGGGAGCTATAGAAGTCCATGGCATAGGGAGGGGAGATGGGGGCAGATACAGGGTGGGGGCTATAGATGTCCATGGCATAGGGAGGGGGGATGGGGGCAGATCCAGGGTGGGGGCTATAGAAGTCCATGGCATAGGGGAGGGGTGATGGGGCGCAGGCCCCCTGCTTCTCCCACGATCTCCGGCTCCTTCCTGCAGCGGTCACATGGCACCGCTCATTAAAGTCATGAATATGCACATATTCATGACTTTAATGAGCGGTACCACGTGACCGCTGCAGGACTGAAGCGCTGCGGAGAGCGCCGGGAGAAGAGGAGAGGCTGCAGGGACGCGCGGCGGAGGGGTGAGTATAGCGATATTTACCTGCCCCGTTCCAACGCTGCACGCTGCGTCCTCGTCTGACTCCTCTGGCTGTGAATGATCAGGCAGAGGGCGCGATGACGTCGTGAGTGCGCGCCCCGCCCCTGCCAGATCATTCACAGCCAGAGGAGTCAGACGAGGACGCAGCGGTGCAGAGAGGACAGGTAAATATCTCAGGTGCCGGGGTCCTGAGCGAGCGGTGACACCGACACCTGTCCCCCATAGCGCACCGGTGTCATCGCCTGCTCAGGACACCGCACCCAGCGAGAGAGGTGAGTATGTCTTTTTTTTTTTTTTTGCAGCAGCAGCAGCATATGAGGCCTATACTATGGGGCATAATTGTGCAGCATATGGGGGCATAATCTGGAGCATTGGGGGCATAAGCTGTGGAACATATGGGGGCGCCATATGGAGCTTTATGGCGCCATATGCTCCAGATTATGCCCCATATGTTCCACAGATTATGCCCCCATATGCTCAGATTATGCCCCATATGTTCCACAGATTATGCCCCTTTATGCTCCATATTATGCCCCATATGGGGCATAAAGCTGTGGAACATATGGGGCAAAATCTGGAGCATATGGGGGCATAAACTGTGGAACTTATGGGGCTTTAATCTGGAGCATATGGGGGCATAAACTGTGGAACATATTGGGGCATAATTGGAGCATATGGGGGCATAATATGGAGCATATGGGGGCATAATATGGGAGCATATGGGGGCATAAGCTGTGGAACTTTATGGGGCATAATCTGGAGCATATGGGGGCATAATATGGAGCATATGGGGGCATAATATGGAGCATATGGGGGCATAATTGTGGAACATATGGGGATAATCTGGGAGCATATGGGGGCATAATCTGTGGAACATATTGGGGCATAATCTGGAGCATATGGCGGCATAAGCTGTGGAACATATGGGGCATAATCTGGAGCATATGGGGGCATAATATGGAGCATATGGGGGCATAAACTGTGGAACATATGGGGCATAATCTGGGCAAAATGGGGCATAATATGGAGCATATGGGGGCTTTAATATGGGGGCATATGGGGGCATAAGCTGTGGAACATATGGGGCATAATCTGGAGCATATGGGGGCATAAACTGTGGAACATATGGGCATAATCTGGAGCATATGGCGGCATAAACTGTGGAACATATGGGGCATAATCTGGAGCATTATGGGGGCATAATATGGAGCATTTTGGGGGCATAAGCTGTGGAACATTAGGGGGCATAATCTGGAGCATATGGGGGCATAATATGGAGATATGGGGGCATAATATGGAGCATATGGGGGCATAAGCTGTGGAACATATGGGGATAATCTGGAGCAATATGTGGCATAATATGGAGATATGGGGGCATAATTTGGAGCATATGGGGGCATAAGCTGTGGAACTTATGGGGCATTTTCTGGAGCATATGGGGGCATAATATGGAGCATATGGGGGCATAATCTGTGGAACATATGGGGCTTAATCTGAAGCATATGGGGGCATAATATGGAGCATATGGGGGCATAATCTGTGGAACATATGGGGCATAATCTGGAGCATATGGGGCATAATCTGTGGAACATATGGGGCATAATTGGAGCATATGGGGGCATAATTGTGGAACATTGAGGCATAATCTGGGCATATGGGGGCATAAGCTGTGGAAATATGGGGCATAATCTGGAGCATATGGGGGCATAATCTGTGGATCATACGGGGGAATAATCTGTGAAGCTATGGAGGCATAATCTGTGGAGCATATTGGGCTTTAATCTGTGCAGCATCATATGGGGGCATAATCATTTTTCACCCTAGGCTTATACGCGAGTCAATAAGTTTTCCAGTTTTTTGTGGCAAAATTAGGGGGTCGGCTTATACACGGGTCGGCTTATACATGAGTATATACGGTATGTAGATGTTCCCATCCGTGGTCAGGAAGTCGTTTTCTCCCCCTGTTCTTGCGTTGAGGTCCTCAAAGATGGGGAACTTTGCCCGGGCCTGATAGTGGGCGGCTTCTCTTTGTAAGATCTCAAAGCTCTCTGGATTGAAGTAGGGGGACTCTGCGGTGGTATATAGGTGGCGCAGAGGTGGACATCAGACTGAGAGGTGAGGATGGAGCTGCTGATCCTGATCCATGTGTGGCTACCTCCTCTCTTCACGGTTTGATGTATTGGTGGAGCTCATCTTTATACCAGTTCAGTATTCCTCCTGAGCTCCGGCCCTGTTTGATGTTTTTATTTTTCAGGGCAGGGACAGAGATTTCCTGTATCAGATGGGTGTGATGATACTGCAAGCTCCATTTCTTGTGCTGTTCTAGAACTTTCCACCTAGCACTACAACCCCAGCGTGTTTGGCCAGTACAGAGCCGGACTGAAAATCAGTCCTCATCTTTGCTGCTGAAGCCACAGAGCAAAGCCCCCTCCCTCTCTCTCTGCAGCTCACTCCTCTAATCCTCCCACCTCAGGAATGCCTTTTGTCTCAAAACCCTGCAGAAAGGTCCCATACACATTATGAGAATTCATTTTTTGATCATAACACGGTGGGAGCTTTCGTTAGAAACACGAAGTTACTGTTTTGAAACCTGCGTCGATCAGGCGTAGTTCCCGTGGTACTGGTGAACCCGTAACTCCAACAGAACCCCAGAAATGAATTCTCGGATGCACCATGAACTATCTCACCCAAATTTGGGCTCATTTTGAACCGTCATTTCAAAGTAAGATCATTGATAGGTCTGCCATTATTCTGCTAGTTTCCCAGGTGAGGTATGGCCCTTTGATCTTTCAGAGCTTCAAACTATAACTTGTAGGCCGGGGAGGTGGCCAGAAAACCATCCCCTTTTGTGAGGTCAGCAGCCCACATGTATAAGTCTTGCAGTGAGCCCACCCTATTCATTCCAGGCTGTGATGACGTGACTAAACAGATCTGCAAAAAGAAAATATGACATTGTGGCTCCTCCCCCAGCCTGTCTTGCCTGTAAATGATCTAAGTGCCATGTAAGTGATCTTCACCTTTAATCCTGTTTTATTTCTAACTGCATTGTAAATAACTGTATTGTCTCAGCTTGTTACCTTTTTTTTAAACTATAAACACTGCCTGCCTTTTTAGGAATAAACCTATAAAATTTTTTAGTTTGGTTCTCCTGCTTTTATAAACGAATTTGCACGTGCCTGAAGTACTACGCTACTGTTTTGGGGTTGCTACGGACCCTCTTGATAAATTGTTCATTAAGTAAATCGTAGCTGGTGGCAGCTAAAAGAAGGGGTGTAAAGTGTTAACCTATTGGGTGGCGTTGGCAGTGCGGAGGGGGTTTTTTATAAGTGTATTCCCTGGCTGCGGCCCGGAGTAATTTTTAATTCCCTCACTGCAGCGTGCCAATAGCCAGCACACATCCAAGTGACCCGTCTGGCGACAAATTTTATCCTAGGTGCAGTTCCCTGACTGACCTGAGGGTAAGGGGGGGCGCCAGAGAGCTGCAAGTTCCTAAGTGGAAGTGGGATAATTATAAATCCCTGCAGATTATTTGGTGGACGGCAGCAGCCGTCGTGTGTGTGCGCGTGTTCGTAACATTTGCGGCACAGAGGGATCACACGCCGTGATTACCCCGGCTACCGTGTGGCGGACTGGGTGCCGTTCTTCACAATGGGCATCAGGATTCGTTTTCGGCTCTGGTCCATGTTTCCAGGAGGATCTGGATGTCTTTATTTTTCAGTCTTTGTATAAAGTCCGGGTCATTTGTTTTACACTAAAGGTCGAGGTGTTGAGACCCTGAATATTCCAGCTGCTGATTGTAAGTGAAGTCATACTGTACACTGCTCTTTTATATACTGTACACTGCTCTATATATACTGTACACTGTCTATTATACTGTACACTGCTATGTATATAATGTACACTGCCTCTATATACTGTCCACATGCTCTGTATACTGTACACACTGCTCTATATATACTGTACAATGCTCTATATATAATGTACACTGCTCAATATACTGTTTCACTGCTCTGTATATACTGTACACTGCTCTATTATTACTGTACACTGCTCTATATATACTGTACACTGCTCTATATACTGTACACCTGCTCTGTATACTGTACACTGCTCTATATATTACTGTACACTGCTCTATATATACTGTACACTGCTCTATATACTGTACACTGCTCTGTATTTACTGTACACTGCTCTATATTACTGTCCACACTGCTCTGTATACTGTACACCATGCTCTATATACTGTACACTGCTCTATATATACTGTACACTGCTCTATATATACTGTACACTGCTCTATATACTGTACACTGCTCTGTATATACTGTACACTGCTCTATATACTGTCCACACTGCTCTGTTACTGTACACACTGCTCTGTATATGTTACCACATGCTCTATTTACTGTACACTGCTCTATATACTGTACACTGCTCTATTATACTGTAACACTGCTCTATACTGTACACTGCTCTATATTTCTGTTCACACTGCTCTGTATACTGTACACTGCTCTATATACTGTACACACTGGTCTATATTACTGTACCCCTGCTGTATATACTGTACACCACTGTTGTATATACTGTTACACACTGCTCTATATACTGTACACACAGCCCTATATACTGTACACTGCTCTATATACTGTCCACACTGCTGTATTTTACTGTACACTGCTCTATATTTCTGTACACACTGCTCTATATACTGTACACTGCTGTATATACTGTTTCACACTGTTGTATATACTGTACACACTGCTCTATATACTGTACACACAGCCCTATATACTGTACACTGCTCTATTTACTGTCCACACTGCTGTATTTACTGTACACTGCTCTATATACTGTACACACTGCCCTATATACTGTACACTGCTCTATATACTGTCCACACTGGGTGTATATACTGTACACTGCTGTATATACTGTACACCTGTTGTATATACTGTACACACTGCTCTATATACTGTACACTGCTCTATTTTACTGTACACTGCTCTATATACTGTACACACTGCTGTATATACTGTACACTCTGCTCTATATACTGTACACACTGCTGTATATACTGTACACACTGCTCTATTATACTGTACACTGCTGTATATACTGTACACTGCTGTATATACTGTACACACTGCTGTATATACTGTACACTGCTCTATATACTGTACACACTGCTCTATATACTGTACACCACAGCCCTATATACTGTACACACTGCTCTATATACAGTAAACATTGCTTCTATATACTGTTTCACATAGCCTATATACTGTACACTGCTCTAAATTTCTGTACACACTGCTCTATATATGTACACTGCCTCTATATACTGTACACACTGCTCTATATACTGTACACCCCTGCTCTATATACTGTACACACTGCTCTATATACTGGTACACTGCTCTTTTATAAATGTACTCTGCTCTATATACTGTACACACTGCTCTATATACTGTACACACTGCTCTATTTACTGTACCACTGCTCTATATACAGTACACTGCTTATATACTGTACACTGCTCTATATACTGTACACCTGCTCTATTTACTGTACATTGCTCTATATTTCTGTACCACTGCTGTATATACTTACACCCCTGCTCTATATACTGTACACTCTGCTCTATATACAGTACACACTGCTTATTACTGTACACACTGCTCTATATACTGTACACTGCTCTATTACTGTACACACTGGTCTATATAATGTACACGCTGTATATACTGTACATGCTTATTTTACTGTTACTCACTGCTCTATATACTGTACACACTGCTCTATATACTGTCACTCTGCTCTATATTACTGTACACATGCTCTATATACTGTACACTGCTGTATATACTGTACACACTGCTCTATATACTGTACAAAACTGCTCTATATACTGTACACACTGCTCTATATACTGTACACTGCTCTATATACTGTACACACTGCTCTATATACTGTACACTGCTCTATATTTCTGTACAATGCTCTATATACTGTACACACTGGTCTATATACTGTACACTGCTCTATATTTCTGTACACACTGCTCTATATACTGTACACACTGCTCTATATACTGTACACTGCTCTATATCACTGCTGTATATACTGTACACACGCTCTAAATACTGTACACTGCTCTATTTTCTGTACCCTGGTCTATTTTCGTACCACTGTCTATTACTGACACATTGTTATATATGTTTCCCACAGCCCTATATACTGTAAAATGCTCTATAACTGTACACACTGCTCTATATACTGTACCCGCCTATTTACTGTAACACTGGTCTATATACTGTACCGCTGTATTTACTGTACACACTGCTCTATTTACTGTACACTGCTTATTTTTTTTATGTATATACCTGTACACTGCTCTATATATGATTTTCTGTACAATGCTTCTTTTATAGTATAACTGTACCTGCTTATTTTCTGAAACCTCTTATATGTATATACTGTACCACTGCTCTAAATCTGTACATGCTCTATTTACTTGTACATGCTTTTATACTGTACACTGCTCTATATTCGGTACACTGCCTTTATACTGTATATACTGTACATGCTTTTACTGTACACTGTCTGTATTTCAGTACACTTTTGCTTTTATACTGTATATACTGTACATGCTCTATATATGTCCTGCTCTGTTTTATACATTTCCTGCTATATATACTGTACACTGCTTTATATCAGTACATGCTCTATATACTGTATTTACTGTAAAATGCTTTTTACTGTTTATTCTGACACTGCTCTATATACTGTACCACACTGGCCCTTTATTACTGTACACCCTGGTGTACCCCAAGGTCTATATACTTACAAAATGCTCTTTATCTGTCACGGCTCTGTATTTTCTGTAACTGCCCTGTATTTATGTAACAGTGTATATACTGTCACTGCTCTATATATGTACATGCTATTTACGTATATACGTACCTGCTCGTATTACGTACCTGCTTGTATTATGTACAGGCCTGTATTTACTGTACACTGCTCTATATACTGTACACTGTGTTTATACTGTACACTGCTCTATATAATAATAATAATAATAATAATAAAATAATAATAATCTTTATTTTATAGCGCCATATATTCCCGCAGCGCTTTACAGTTTAACAGTTTCAGAACACAAGTCTAAGAAACCCACGTTAACAATACAATAATTAAGCAAAATAAGCCGACCTGGCCTCGTGAGAGCTTACAATTACAATGAGGTGGGGGAGAACAAAGTACAGGTGTAATACAATGGTGCATTTACAATGATGGTCCAGCCATCTTGGGGAGTGAGGGATGGATGGGATAGTGAATGGGTTCCCACCACACCACCCCTTACACAAAGAACGACTTTGGTTAGTGAATGTGAAGCCACTCTGAACAAATTGTTTTGAGGGAGCTCCTGAAACCATGCAAAATTTGGTAGTTCCTAATTTCTTGGGGGTAGAGCATTCCAGAGGTTGGCGCAGCGGGGAGAAGTCTTGGAGTCGGGGGGTGGGAGGTACGGATTAGTCCCAGGGTTAGTCGAAAGTCGGTTAGTCGAAAGTCGTTTGCAGAGCGCAGCGTGGTTGGCCGATAGATAGAAAATGAGGGAGGGAGTAGGGGGGTGCTGCATGTGGGGGGAGACGGGCAGGGATAAAATGAGGGAGGAGATGTAGGGGGGCTGCACTGTGGGAGGAGGGTAGGGTGATAGATAGAAATGAGGGAGGAGATGTAGGGGGGTGCTGCACTGTGGAGAGGACGGGTAGGTGATAGATAGAAATGAGGGAGGAGATGTAGGGGGGTGCTGCACTGTGGAGAGGACGGGTAGGTGATAGACAGAAATGAGGGAGGAGATGTAGGGGGGTGCTGCACTGTGGAGAGGACGGGCAGGGTGATAGATAGAAATGAGGGAGGAGATGTAGGGGGGTGCTGCACTGTGGAGAGGACGGGCAGGGTGATAGATAGAAATGAGGGAGGAGATGTAGGGGGGTGCTGCACTGTGGAGAGGATGGGTAGGTGATAGACAGAAATGAGGGAGGAGATGTAGGGGGTGCTGCACTGTGGAGAGGACGGGCAGGGTGATAGATAGAAATGAGGAGGAGATGTAGGGGGGTGCTGCACTGTGGAGAGGACGGGTAGGTGATAGACAGAAATGAGGGAGGAGATGTAGGGGGTGCTGCACTGTGGAGAGGACGGGCAGGGTGATAGATAGAAATGAGGGAGGAGATGTAGGGGGTGCTGCACTGTGGAGAGGACGGGCAGGTGATAGATAGAAATGAGGGAGGAGATGTAGGGGGGCTGCACTGTGGAGAGGACGGGCAGGGTGATAGATAGAAATGAGGGAGGAGATGTAGGGGGGGTGCTGCACTGTGGAGAGGATGGGCAGGTGATAGATAGAAATGAGGGAGGAGATGTAGGGGGCTGCACTGTGGAGAGGACGGGTAGGTGATAGATAGAAATGAGGGAGGAGATGTAGGGGGGTGCTGCACTGTGGGAGAGGACGGGTAGGTGATAGATAGAAATGAGGGAGGAGATGTAGGGGGGTGCTGCACTGTGGAGAGGACGGGCAGGTGATAGATAGAAATGAGGGAGGAGATGTAGGGGGGCTGCACTGTGGAGAGGACAGGCAGGTGATAGATAGAAATGAGGGAGGAGATGTAGGGGGTGCTGCACTGTGGAGAGGACGGGCAGGGTGATAGATAGAAATGAGGGAGAGATGTAGGGGGGATGCACTGTGGAGAGGACGGGCAGGTGATAGATAGAAATGAGGGAGGAGATGTAGGGGGGTGCTGCACTGTGGAGAGGACGGGCAGGGTGATAGATAGAAATGAGGGAGGAGATGTAGGGGGGGTGCTGCACTGTGGAGAGGATGGGCAGGTGATAGATAGAAATGAGGGAGGAGATGTAGGGGGCTGCACTGTGGAGAGGACAGGCAGGTGATAGATAGAAATGAGGGAGGAGATGTAGGGGGGCTGCACTGTGGAGAGGACAGGCAGGTGATAGATAGAAATGAGGGAGGAGATGTAGGGGGACCGCACTGTGGAGAGGACGGGCAGGTGATAGATAGAAATGAGGGAGGAGATGTAGGGGGGTGCTGCACTGTGGAGAGGATGGGCAGGGTGATAGAAATGAGGGAGGAGATGTAGGGGGGATGCACTGTGGAGAGGACGGGTAGGTGATAGATAGAAATGAGGGAGGAGATGTAGGGGATGCTGCACTGTGGAGAGGATGGGTAGGTGATAGATAGAAATGAGGGAGGAGATGTAGGGGGGTGCTGCACTGTGAAGAGGACGAGTAGGTGATAGATAGAAATGAGGGAGGAGATGTAGGGGGGATGCACTGTGGAGAGGACGGGCAGGTGATAGATAGAAATGAGGGAGGAGATGTAGGGGGGGCTGCACTGTGGAGAGGACGGGCAGGGGGATAGATAGAAATGAGGGAGGTGATGTAGGGGGTGCTGCACTGTGGAGAGGACGGGCAGGGTGATAGATAGAAATGAGGGAGCAGATGTAGGGGGGTGCTGCACTGTGGAGAGGACGGGCAGGGTGATAGATAGAAATGAGGGAGGAGATGTAGGGGGGTGCTGCACTGTGGAGAGGACAGGCAGGTGATAGAAATGAGGGAGGAGATGTAGGGGGTGCTGCACTGTGGAGAGGACGGGCAGGGTGATAGATAGAAATGAGGGAGGAGATGTAGGGGGGTGCTGCACTGTGGAGAGGACAGGCAGGTGATAGATAGAAATGAGGGAGGAGATGTAGGGGGGATGCACTGTGGAGAGGACGGGTAGGTGATAGATAGAAATGAGGGAGGAGATGTAGGGGTGCTGCACTGTGGAGAGGACGGGCAGGTGATGGATAGAAATGAGGGAGGAGATGTAGTTGGGTGCTGCACTGTGGAGAGGACGGGTAGGGTGATAGATAGAAATGAGGGAGGAGATGTAGGGGGTGCTGCACTGTGGAGAGGACGGGCAGGGTGATAGATAGAAATGAGGGAGGAGATGTAGGGGGGTGCTGCACTGTGGAGAGGACGGGTAGGTGATAGATAGAAATGAGGGAGGAGATGTAGGGCGTGCTGCACTGTGGAGAGGACGGCAGGGTGATAGATAGAAATGAGGGAGGAGATGTAGGGGGGTGCTGCACTGTGGAGAGCTTTGTGGGTGAGAACCAGTACTTTGAATTGGATCCTATAATGAATGGGCAGCCAGTGTAAGGACTGGCGAAGAGCGGACGCGTCCGAGTACCGATTAGCCAGATGGATGACCCTGGCTGCTGCATTAAGGATGGACTGGAGAGGGGATAGTCGAGTAATGGGGAGGCCAAGTAATAGAGCGTTACAGTAGTCCAGGCGGGAGTGGATCAATGCTACAGTGAGGGATTTTGTTGTTTCCATGGTGAGAAAAGGGCGGATTCTAGAGATGTTCTTTAGGTGTAGACGGCAAGAGCGGGCAAGAGATTGTATATGGGAGGTGAAGGAGAGATTGGTGTCAAACATAACACCCAGACAGCGAGCCTGCTGCCGGGGTGTTATTATGGTGCCGCCCACGGAGAGGGAAATGTCATATTTAGGGAGGTTAGTAGACGGCGGGAGCAGAAGGAGTTCAGTCTTGGAGAGGTTGAGTTTCAGATAGAGAGCAGACATGATGTTGGAGACTGCGGACAGACAGTCGGTGGTGTTCTGTAGTACAGCGGGGGTAAGGTCGGGGGATGACGTGTATAGTTCTGTGTCATCAGCATAAAGATGGTACTGAAAGCCAAATCTGCTGATGATCTGTCCAATTGGGGCGGTGTAGAGAGAGAAGAGAAGGGGGCCAAGGACTGAGCCCTGGGGTACACCGACAGTGAGAGGAAGAGATGAAGTGGAGCCAGAGAACGAAACACTGAAGGTGCGGTCAGAAAGATAGGAGGAGAACCAGGAGAGAACAGTGTCCTTAATACCTAGTGACCGGAGCCTAGACAGTAGGAGACGGTGGTCAACCGTGTCGAAAGCTGCAGAAAGGTCGAGAAGAATGAGCAGAGAGTGGTCGCCGTTACGTTTTGCTGTCAGAAGGTCATTGGTCACTTTGATGAGTGCAGTTTCAGTCGAATGTAGGGGGCGGAAGCCGGACTGTGAAGGGTCTAGGAGGGAGTAAGTGGAGAGGTAACGGGTGAGGCGGGAGTAGACTAGGCGCTCCAAGAGTTTAGAGATGAAGGTGAGATTGGAGACCGGTCTGTAGTTGTTTGTGCAGGAAGGGTCGAGAGCGGGTTTCTTTAGTAATGGAGTAATGATGGAGTGTTTGAAGGAGGATGGGAAAATGCCAGAGGAGAGTGAGAGATTAAAGATTGTAGTTAGGTGAGTTGTGACAACTGGAGAGAGAGACTGGAGGAGATGTGAGGGAATGGGGTCGGTAGTGCATGTAGTCGGACGAGAGGAAGAGAGGAGTCTGCAGACTTCTTCTTCTGTGATGGGATCAAATGTGGAAAGTGAGCCAGGGGAAATGCAGGGAGGGATGGGAGTCACAGCACTTGGTGGTTGAGAGCAGATTTCCTGACGGATAGTATCTATTTTTTCTATAAAGTGGGAGGCCAGGTCATCAGCACAAATGTCTGTGATAGGGGCTTGTGCTTTTGGCCTGAGGAGGGAGTGAAAAGTGTCAAAAAGTTTCTTGGGGTTGTTGGCTAGTGAGGAGATCAGTGTGGTGAAGTAGGTCTGTTTGGCGAGGTGAAGGGCAGCATTATAAGTTCTTAACATGAATTTAAAGTGGATGAAGTCTTCTGGTGTGCGGGTTTTTCTCCAGAGGCGTTCAGCACTCCTAGAGCATCGCTGAAGAAGTCGAGTTTGCGATGTGAGCCAGGGCTGTTTTACTGTGTGTTTGGAGGTTCTGAGGGTGAGCGGTGCTACTTGGTCAAGGGTGCTTCTAAGAATGTCATTGTAGTGATGAACAGCCAGATCAGGACAAGAAAAAGAGGAGATTGGGGACAGCGAAGGGTGTAGGGAGTCTGAAAGTGTCAGGGTTAATGGCTTGTAGATTTCTGAATGTGTGGTAGGTAGGAGTGCGCTGGGGTGGTGGAGGATTTGTGAGCGTGAAGGAGAGAATGTTGTGGTCAGAGAGTGGAAGCGGTGAGTTATTTAGGTGAGAGATTGAACAGAGGCGGACAAAGACCAGGTCAAGGGTGTTGCCATCCTTGTGTGTCTCAGAGGTTCAAAGCTGTGAGAGGCCTAGAGAAGTGGTTAGTGATAGAAGCTGAGATGCAGATGTAGAAGTAGGGCTGTTAATGGGGATGTTGAAGTCTCCAAGGATAAGGGTTGGTAGTTCTGAGGACATGAAGTGCGGCAGCCAGGCTGAGAAGTGGTCAAGGAACTGGGTGGATGAGCCTGGAGGCCGATATATGACCGCTACTCTGAGGGAGAGGGGATGGAAGAGCCTGATGGTGTGGACCTCAAAAGAAGGGAATGAGAGTGATGGAATTGGGGGGATGACCTGGAAAGTGCATTGTGGGGACAGGAGTATGCCAACTCCACCACCATGTCTGTTTGTGGGACTCGGGGAATGGGAGAACTGTAAGCCACCATAGGAAATGGCAGCAGGGAGACCGTGTCAGAATCCTGAATCCAGGTTTCAGTGAGGGCCAACAGATTAAGAGAATGGTTCAGAAAGTAGTTGTGCAGGAAGGATAGCTTGTTGCATGCAGACCGTGGATTCTAGAGGGCACAATTGAAAGAAGGAGATGAGGGAGTGCAAGTAATATTAATAAGATTATTATGGTTTCGGTATGAGGTAGGGTAGGGATTGAGGTTGGGGGGATGGTGGACCAGGGTTGGGGGAGATGTCCCCTGAAATCAGTAGGAGTAGGAAGATAAAGAGCAGGTAGTTGTTGGAATTGTAAGTAGGTTTTTTATGTGATGTGTTTGGGCAAGATGGGCTGAGGTTTTTCAGGAAGGTGAGGAGTGCATGGGAGCTGTACATGGGAGAGGGAAGGATAGAGGGGCTGATGTGTATGAGTCATGATGGAGGGGGGATGAGGCGGTGAATGTGGATGGCAATGGAACACAGGAGGAAATAGATAAAATACATAATGAAAAATAAGGCAAAGTGTGGGGTACCTGATTCCAGCCCTGATTAACTGCCATGAATAACTGCCGTTTTCAAGATGCTTTTCTTCTGTGATGCTTAACTTCTGGGATGCATGCGCCCCACAATGCATGCGCCCCTTAGACTACTCCTAAATATATAGTCCACACTACAGGGTCAGGAAAGTGGGATTGTGGGAAATGCTTTGGGATAATTTGCCAGCTGGGGCCAGCACACCAGGGGGTGGTTAGATCATCAAAGGCACTAGACCTGGCAACATCTATATATTATAGCACTTTCCACCTGATAGCATCTACAGAGGCCCCAGTCACACGAATACACAGCAGTAAGTATTAAGCACAGTGCAAAAAATGAATTATACTAAAGTTTTACCAGGCACATTAAACTGTGTTGCAAAATGGTACAGCAGTGGTTGGCAGCAATCAGAAGTATGGAGTGCTTACTATTGCTATATATTTCCACATGCAAGACAGAAGGGGCTTGTGTCATTCAGCTGCTTGCTGACAATGAATGGAGTGCATACATGCAGAGAGGATCAATTCAGAGGATGAATGATTTGGTTACCTGTGTGAAGAGAGAAGATGAATGTTAATTCCTTCCCATGAATAACTGCCGTTTTCAAGATGCTTTTCTTCTGTGATGCTTAACTTCTGGGATGCATGCGCCCCCACAATACTGTACACTGCTCTATATACTGTACACTGCTCTGTATATACAGTACACTCTGCTCTATATACTGTATATACTGTACACTGCTCTATATACTGTACACTGCTCTGTATATACTGTACACTGCTGTATATACTGTACACTGCTCTATATACTGTATATACTGTACACACTGCTCTATATACTGTACACTGCTCTGTATATACTGTACACTGCTGTATATACTGTACACTGCTCTGTATATACTGTACACTGCTCTATATACTGTATATACTGTACACACTGCTCTATATACTGTACACTGCTCTGTATATACTGTACACTGCTGTATATACTGTACACTGCTCTGTATATACTGTACACTGCTCTATATACTGTATATACTGTACACTGCTCTATATACTGTATATACTGTACACTGCTGTATATACTGTACACTGCTCTATATACTGTACACTGCTCTATATACTGTACACTGCTCTGTATATACAGTACACTCTCCTCTATTATCAGTGACACTTCTCACTGCTGCTCCGGGCTGTGCAGATGTGATGCTGAGCAGTCTGTGCTCTGTGTGTAGACGCTGGATCTTATGTCTCCGCTTCTCTCCCAATATTTCCCCTTTTGCACAGTAGTGGGGTCACATAAATACATTAATAGGTCACAATTCCCCCCAGAGATGTGTCTGTGGTTGCGGAGAGAGTCGCACTGTGTAGCTGCCGCCAGAGCTCTTCCCTCCATTACCTGCCGCAGCTTCACAATGGGCGAGACCCGATATTAGGAGGTGACTGCAATCAGCCCCCGATGTGGACCCTCTGCTGATGTGGAACACGTGCTCACCCCCAATACCGCACATATCACAGGGCCGGGAGGGGACGGTCAGCGGAGCCCCCCAATACTCCGCACAGATCACAGGGCCGGGAGGGGACGGTCAGCGGAGCCCCCCAATACTCCGCACAGATCACAGGGCCACGAGGGGACGGTCAGCGGAGCCCCCCAATACTCCGCACAGATCACAGAGCCGGGAGGGGACGGTCAGCGGAGCCCCCCAATACTCCGCACAGATCACAGGGCCGGGAGGGGACGGTCAGCGGAGCCCCCCAATACTCCGCACAGATCACAGAGCCGGGAGGGGACGGTCAGCGGAGCCCCCCAATACTCCGCACAGATCACAGGGCCGGGAGGGGACGGTCAGCGGAGCCCCCCAATACTCCGCACAGATCACAGGGCCGGGAGGGGACGGTCAGCGGAACCCCCCAATACTCCGCACAGATCACAGGGCCGGGAGGGGACGGTCAGCGGAGCCCCCAATACTCCGCACAGATCACAGAGCCGGGAGGGGACGGTCAGCGGAGCCCCCCAATACTCCGCACAGATCACAGAGCCGGGAGGGGACAGTCAGAAGAGCCCCCCAATACTCCGCACAGATCACAGGGCCGGGAGGGGACGGTCAGCGGAGCCCCCCAATACTCCGCACAGATCACAGGGCCGGGAGGGGACGGTCAGCGGAGCCCCCCAATACTCCACACAGATCACAGGGCCGGGAGGGGACGGTCAGCGGAGCCCCCCAATACTCCGCACAGATCACAGGGCCGGGAGGGGACAGTCAGCGAAGCCCCCAATACTCCGCACAGGGCCAGGAGGGGACGGTCAGTGGAGCCCCCCAATACTCCGCACAGATCACAGGGCCGGGAGGGGACGGTCAGCGGAGCCCCCCAATACTCCGCACAGATCACAGGGCCGGGAGGGGACGGTCAGCGGAGCCCCCCAATACTCCGCACAGATCACAGGGCCGGGAGGGGACGGTCAGCGGAGCCCCCCAATACTCCGCACAGATCACAGGGCCGGGAGGGGACAGTCAGCGGAGCCCCCCAATACTCCGCACAGATCACAGAGCCGGGAGGGGACGGTCAGCGGAGCCCCCAATACTCCGCACAGATCACAGGGCCGGGAGGGGACGGTCAGCGGAGCCCCCCAATACTCCGCACAGATCACAGGGCCGGGAGGGGACGGTCAGCGGAACCCCCCAATACTCCGCACAGATCACAGGGCCGGGAGGGGACGGTCAGCGGAGCCCCCCAATACTCCGCACAGATCACAGAGCCGGGAGGGGACGGTCAGCGGAGCCCCCAATACTCCGCACAGATCACAGAGCCGGGAGGGGACAGTCAGAAGAGCCCCCAATACTCCGCACAGATCACAGGGCCGGGAGGGGACGGTCAGCGGAGCCCCCCAATACTCCGCACAGATCACAGGGCCGGGAGGGGACGGTCAGCGGAGCCCCCCGATACTCCGCACAGATCACAGGGCCGGGAGGGGACGGTCAGCGGAGCCCCCCAATACTCCGCACAGATCACAGGGCCGGGAGGGGACAGTCAGCGAAGCCCCCCAATACTCCGCACAGGGCCAGGAGGGGACGGTCAGCGGAGCCCCCCAATACTCCGCACAGATCACAGGGCCGGGAGGGGATGGTCAGCGGAGCCCCCCAATACTCCGCACAGATCACAGGGCCGGGAGGGGACGGTCAGCGGAGCCCCCCAATACTCCGCACAGATCACAGGGCCGGGAGGGGACGGTCAGCGGAGCCCCCCAATACTCCGCACAGATCACAGGGCCGGGAGGGGACGGTCAGCGGAGCCCCCCAATACTCCGCACAGATCACAGGGCCGGGAGGGGACGGTCAGCGGAGCCCCCCAATACTCCGCACAGATCACAGGGCCGGGAGGGGACGGTCAGCGGAGCCCCCAATACTCCGCACAGATCACAGGGCCGAGAGGGGACGGTCAGCGGAGCCCCCCAATACTCCGCACAGATCACAGGGCCGGGAGGGGACGGTCAGCGGAGCCCCCAATACTCCGCACAGATCACAGAGCCGGGAGGGGACAGTCAGCGGAGCCCCCCAATACTCCGCACAGATCACAGGGCGGAGGGGACGGTCAGCGGAGCCCCCAATACTCCGCACAGATCACAGGGCGGGAGGGGACGGTCAGCGGAGCCCCCCAATACTCCGCACAGATCACAGGGCCGGGAGGGGACGGTCAGCGGAGCCCCCAATACTCCGCACAGATCACAGGGCCGGGAGGGGACGGTCAGCGGAGCCCCCCAATACTCCGCACAGATCACAGGGCCGGGAGGGGACGGTCAGCGAAGCCCCCCATGTGTTACCCTTCCGGCCTCTCCGCAGCTCCTGTTCCTCCCCACATCGCACAATCCGCTGCCTGCACGATAGACATTGTAGTATCGATCCCTGAGGTGGTGACAGGAGCCGGGAATAGGAGGATCGCGCTCCCGCAGCAGATTTATCTCCCCGGATACACGGTGATGTGCGGCCCGGGAGGACGGCGGCGGCGGCGATCCCGGGACCTCCTCTCCGCTCCTCCGGCATCTCTAGTACTGACAGCTACACACGGTCGGTGGAGATGTTGGAGAAGAGGAAGCGATGGAGGAAGCGCGCTCTGCTGTCCGGTCCTGGCCGGTAATGGGCGCTTATCCCGGGCAGGGAAGCACAAGCGGAGAGCGGAGATCACTCGGTCTCAGCTCGGAGGAGGCGGGGCCTGTGTCTAGTATCAGCCAATAGATGCTCAGGGCGATGCAGCCAATCAGTGCGCAGTGTGACTGTATATATGAGGCGCCTCCCGCTCCGGCTTCAGTGTTTTCCTAATTTTATCAGGAGAGTTTTGTTCCTCATCACACGATGGCAGAGACCGCGCCAGCCGCTGCTCCTCCTCCTGCAGAACCGGCCGCCAAAGCCAAGAAGCAGCCGAAGAAGCCCGCCGCAGGGGGCGCCAAGAAGAGCAAGAAATCCTCCGGCCCCGGCGTGTCCGAGCTGATCGTGAAAGCCGTGTCCGCCTCCAAGGAGCGCAGCGGGGTGTCTCTGGCCGCCCTGAAGAAGGCTCTGACTGCCGGAGGGTACGATGTGGAGAAGAATAACAGCCGCCTGAAGCTGGCCGTCAGGAGTCTGGTCACCAAGGGCGCCCTGCTCCAGGTGAAGGGCAGCGGCGCCTCCGGGTCCTTCAAGCTGAACAAGAAGCAGGAGACGAAGGACAAGGCGGCCACGAAGAAGCCGGCGGCCAAAGCCAAGAAGCCCGCAGCCAAGAAACCCGCGGCCAAATCCCCAAGAAGCCAAAGAAGGCGCTGACCGCTGCCAAGAAGAGCCCGAAAAAGGCCAAGAAGCCCGCAGCAGCCGCGGCCAAAAAAGCAGCCAAGAGCCCGAAGAAGCCGAAGGCCGCTCTGAAGCCAAAGAAGGTGACGAAGAGTCCGGCAAAAAAGGCGGCCAAACCCAAAGCTGCCAAGAGTCCGGCTAAGAAGGCGGCGAAAGCCAAGAAGCCCGCGGCCAAGAAGTAAGCGGAGCCGCTCTGTCCCCACAACACAAAGGCTCTTATCAGAGCCACCACCTCCTCCCTGCAGAGCTGTATGATCAGTGCCACCACCTCCTCCCTGCAGAGCTGTATGATCAGTGCCACCACCACCTCCTCCCTGCAGAGCTGTATGATCAGTGCCACCTCCCTGCAGAGCTGTATGATCAGTGCCATCTCCTCCCTGCAGAGCTGTATGATCAGAGCTACCACCTCCTCCCTGCAGAGCTGTATATGATCAGAGCCACCACCTCCTCCCTGCAGAGCTGTATGATCAGTGCCACCAGCTCCTCCCTGCAGAGCTGTATGATCAGTGCCACCACCTCCTCCCTGCAGAGCTGTATATGATCAGAGCCACCACCTCTCCCACCCTCCCTGCAGAGCTGTATGATCTGCACCACCACCTCCTCCCTGCGCAGAGGACTGAAGTGTATGATCAGTGCCACCACCACCTCCTCCTGCAGAGCTGTATGATCAGTGCCACCCTCCTGCAGAGCTGTATAGTGATCAGCGTATGCATCCACCACCTCCTCCCTGCAGAGCTGTATGATCAGTGCCACCTCCTCCCTGCAGAGCTGTATATCAGGCACACCTCCTCCCTGCAGAGCTGTATGATCAGTGCCACCACCTCCCTGCAGAGCTGTATGATCAGTGCCACCACCCTCCTCCCTGCAGAGCTGTATGATCAGTGCCACCTCCTCCCTGCAGAGCTGTATGATCAGTGCCACTCCTCCCTGCAGAGCTGTATGATCAGTGCCAACCTCCTCCTGCAGAGCTGTATGATCAGTGCCACCTCCTCCCTGCAGAGCTGTATATGATCAGTGCCACCACTCCTCCCTGCAGAGCTGTATGATCAGTGCCACCTCCTCCTGCAGAGCTGTATGATCAGTGCCACCACCTCCTCCCTGCAGAGCTGTATGATCAGTGCCACCACTCCTCCTGCAGAGCTGTATGATCAGTGCCACCACTCCTCCCTGCAGAGCTGTATGATCAGTGCCCCACCTCCCTGCAGAGCTGTATGATCAGGCCACCACTCCTCCCTGCAGAGCTGTATGATCAGTGCCACCAGCTCCTCCCTGCAGAGCTGTATGATCAGTGCCACCACCACCTCCTCCCTGCAGAGCTGTATGATCAGTGCCACCACCTCCTCCCTGCAGAGCTGTATGATCAGGCCACCACTCCTCCCTGCAGAGCTGTATGATCAGTGCCACCACCCCTCCTCCCTGCAGAGCTGTATGATCAGTGCCACACCACCTCCTCCCTGCAGAGCTGTATGATCAGTGCCACCCTCCTCCTGCAGAGCTGTATGATCAGTGCCACCACCTCCTCCCTGCAGAGCTGTATGATCAGTGCCACCAGCTCCTCCCTGCAGAGCTGTATGATCAGTGCACACCACCTCCTCCCTGCAGAGCTGTATGATCAGTGCCACCACCACCTCCTCCCTGCAGAGCTGTATGATCAGTGCCACCAGCTCCTCCCTGCAGAGCTGTATGATCAGTGCCACCACCCCCTCCCTGCAGAGCTGTATGATCAGTGCCCACCCACTTGCATCCACTCCTCCTGCAGAGCTGTATGATCAGTGCCACCACCTCCTCCTGCAGAGCTGTATGATCAGTGCCACCACCTCCTCCCTGCAGAGCTGTATGATCAGTGCCACCACCTCCTCCCTGCAGAGCTGTATGATCAGTGCCACCACCTCCTCCCTGCAGAGCTGTATGATCAGTGCCACCACCTCCTCCTGCAGAGCTGTATGATCAGTGCCACCACCTCCTCCCTGCAGAGCTGTATGATCAGTGCCACCACCTCCTCCCTGCAGAGCTGTATGATCAGTGCCACCACCTCCTCCCTGCAGAGCTGTATGATCAGTGCCACCACCTCCTCCCTGCAGAGCTGTATGATCAGTGCCACCACTCCTCCCTGCAGAGCTGTATGATCAGTGCCACCACCTCCTCCTGCAGAGCTGTATGATCAGTGCCAACCACCTCCTCCCTGCAGAGCTGTATGATCAGTGCCACCACCTCCCCCTGCAGAGCTGTATGATCAGTGCCACCACTCCTCCCTGCAGAGACTGTATGATCAGTGCCCACCCAACTTTCCACCTCTCCCTGCAGAGCTGTATGATCAGTGCCACCACCCTCCTCCCTGCAGAGCTGTATGATCAGTGCCACCAGCTCCTCCCTGCAGAGCTGTATGATCAGTGCCCACCACCTCCTCCCTGCAGAGCTGTATGATCAGTGCCACCAGCCTCCTCCCTGCAGAGCTGTATGATCAGTGCCACCACCTCCTCCCTGCAGAGCTGTATGATCAGTGCCACCACACCTCCTCCCTGCAGAGCTGTATGATCAGTGCCACCAGCTCCTCCCTGCAGAGCTGTATGATCAGTCCCACCACCTCCTCCCTGCAGAGCTGTATGATCAGTGCCACCACCTCCTCCCTGCAGAGCTGTATGATCAGTGCCACCACTCCTCCCTGCAGAGCTGTATGATCAGTGCCACTCCTCCTGCAAAGCTGTATGATCAGTGCCACCTCCTCCCTGCAGAGCTGTATGATCAGTGCCACCACCTCCCTCCAGATCTGTATGATCAGTGCCACCACCTCCCTGCAGATCTGTATGATCAGTGCCACCACCTCCTCCCTGCAGAGCTGTATGATCAGTGCCACCACCACCTCCTCCCTGCAGAGCTGTATGATCAGTGCCACCACCTCCCCCTTGCAGAGCTATATGATCAGTGCCACCACCTCCCCCTGCAGAACTGTATGATCAGTGCCACCTCCTGCCTGTATGATCAGTGACAGTACATTATATAACTGGTGCTGGGCGCAGTGTCAGGATGGGGGGAGCTGTGATCTGTGGATAATAATGGTCTGCACACTACAGCGCTGTGTACACGGACATGGCAGTGCAGTCACATCCAGAAGCCGTGTGTAAGGAATGGTGAAGCGTCATAAAGGGGGCGGGGTTGGTTAAACACATCAAGTCCTTATTGGCCTGTTTTTTTTTTTATGAAAGAACCAATGGAGTGTAGGGGGCGTGTTTCCCACAGACCAATGAGGACGCGCAGTGGAGCATAAATACCCTGCTCCCGCCGCTCCTCTCACCACATCTGTGCACGTCTACACTGAGCAATGGCCAGAACCAAGCAGACCGCCCGCAAATCCACCGGAGGGAAAGCTCCCCGCAAGCAGCTGGCCACTAAGGCCGCAAGGAAGAGCGCTCCCGCCACTGGCGGAGTGAAGAAGCCGCATCGTTACCGCCCAGGAACAGTCGCTCTCCGGGAGATCCGCCGCTACCAGAAGTCCACCGAGCTGCTGATCCGTAAGCTTCCCTTCCAGCGCCTGGTGAGGGAATCGCCCAGGACTTCAAAACCGATCTGCGCTTCCAGAGCTCGGCGGTGATGGCTCTGCAGGAGGCCAGCGAGGCTTATCTGGTGGGACTGTTCGAGGACACCAACCTGTGCGCCATCCACGCCAAGAGGGTCACCATCATGCCCAAAGACATCCAGCTGGCCCGCAGGATCCGGGGTGAGAGAGCTTAGATCTGCCCGGCACCGACCACAACACAAAGGCTCTTCTAAGAGCCACCAAATCCTCCCACAAACGAGCCGAGTCCCGACCTGTCCCGTGTATGCGCGTGTTCTC
The DNA here is from genome assembly GCA_033576555.1 of Oophaga sylvatica. Taxonomy (NCBI): domain Eukaryota; kingdom Metazoa; phylum Chordata; class Amphibia; order Anura; family Dendrobatidae; genus Oophaga; species Oophaga sylvatica. The sequence continues at coordinate 12,892 of JARQOD010003254.1, read as the reverse complement.
CGTATCAGGAGCGCAGTCACTATCGGTGATAGAAGGCGGCTGCTGATTCCGGGATTAGCGGATTCCGGTGATCGCTCCGCACATTCTCCAGATCTAAACCGCGTGCGGCATCTATTCCATAACTGACAATGGAGGTGTACAGTGCACAGCCGGGGGCTGCGGTGCTGGGTCTACCGGGCCGAATACGGTCACTAAGGAGTTAATAGAGTAACTGAAGTAATCGGTGATTGGTCGGATCCTGGGGGCGGAGCTTTCCTCGATGGTTCGCGGTCGTTTTCTGATCCGTTGGTGGATTTGATTTTCCCGCTCAGTTGTTTCTCACGCTCTGATGTCAGGCGCTGGGTCCTAGCGCCGCCTCTGTGCTGCGGCTTTCAGTTGTGATCTGGTTTCTTGTGATCGGAGGTTTTTGCGCTAATAACCTCAGTTCTCCCCGGATCGGCGGCGGCGCCTCCCTCTATTATCCTGCCTGACACTGATGGAGCAGATCCCTCCCCGCGCGGCGCTGGTCGCTGCAGATCACATTGGAGGTGGCTGGATTCTTATGGAAATACCTTCTATCTGAGCTTTCTCCTCTTCTCCGGGGCTGGAGCCGCCCGGGACTCGTTACCTGCAGCTCCTGCCGCGCAGTGACCGGTAATGGCCGCCACCGCGTGGAATGATGAGCAGTGACTGCCGGGATCTTCTGAAGACTTTATTCTACTTTCTAACATTTGGCAGAAGCTGGAAAATATCAACAGAAACGGAAAATTCCAAATCACAGCGGCAGCAGATGAGGAGAATAGAGAAGCGGGAAAATAACAGCGCAATAAGCGGGAAATTCAAAATCACCAACTGTTCCGTGCTCAGCCAATCAGAGGAGAGGGAGGAGCTGACTGCAGATTTCCTGTGTTATGTGCTAGCGGCGGTTATCTGTGTATACAGGGTATATAGGGGTAAACATCGCAATATGGGCACTAACTGCACTATATATATATATATATGGGCCGTCGCTATATGGAGGGTATATAGCACTAAATGACCGCAATCAGCGCTATATGGGGGTACATATTGATATACAGATGAATACATTTATACAGCGCTATATGGGGGTACGGAGAGATAATTTGAAGAAAACATTACTACATGGAGGTATCAAGTTCAATATGGAAGGTTTACAGCTGTGTTGGTCATAAAACAATATGGGTTTTAACAGCACTGTATGGGGTACACAGCGGTATATAGAGGTGCACTGCCCTGTTATATGGAGGTATACAGCTACCTGCAGAATGCGCACAATAATTGTCAGTAAACAGCAGTATATAGGGGTACTCTGTACTATACAGATGAATTACAGCACTATATTGAGGTATACAGCAGCATATTGAGGGTAAACCGCACTATATGAACACACATAGCACTATATGAGAGTATACTGCAGTATATGGAGCTTCTCAACGCTATGTAGATGTATACAGCCCTATATGGGTGTGGACAGCCAATGGAAACAAGACTTGTGGAGCCACCAATGAGCTGCAGTGGGCGGAGCGGTGGCGTTCCTGTTAGTCACATGACTTTGTCACCCAATAGCACGGCGGTGTGGCGGCAGCGCTCATTTGCATGGCCGGGCTATAAATGCCGCCGCTCTGGGAGGAGCAGGATCATTTCTTCTCTCACTTGGGACAAGGCTGCTCTGCTCTTATTATGGCTGATCCCAAGTCTGCGCCTGCGCCCAAGAAGGGCTCCAAGAAAGCCGTGACCAAGACCCAGAAGAAGGATGGTAAGAAGCGGAGGAAGGCCAGGAAGGAGAGCTACGCCATCTACGTGTACAAGGTGCTGAAGCAGGTCCACCCCGACACCGGCATCTCCTCTAAGGCCATGACCATCATGAACTCCTTCGTCAATGACATCTTTGAGCGCATCGCAGGGGAAGCCTCCCGCCTGGCTCACTACAACAAGCGCTCCACCATCACCTCCCGGGAGATCCAGACCTCTGTGCGCCTGCTGCTGCCCGGAGAGCTGGCCAAGCACGCCGTGTCCGAGGGCACCAAGGCCGTCACCAAGTACACCAGCGCCAAGTGATCTGCTCTGTGCTCTGCACCCACAACCCAAAGGCTCTTCTAAGAGCCACCACCCCCTCACTATAGAGCTGCTCCTCCGCCACACCCTCACTATAGAGCTGTTCCTCGCCGACACCTCACTATAGAGCGCTCTGCGCACACTCATATAGAGCTGTTCTCCGCGACACCTCACATAGAGCTGTCCTCGCCGACACCCTCAGTATAGAGCGTTCTCGCCCACCCTACTATAGAGCTGCTCCCCCACACCTCACTACGGAGCTCCTCGCCACACCCTCGTAAGAGCTGTTCCTCTACTTGTCTCGATCTCACATCTGTGTCGGTCCCTGACGGCATCTCGTGTGCAGGAGACAGTACGACTCACATGTAGTTATAAGCGCAAGTTGGAGGGAGGATGATGAGGGTGGTAGTGGAGTTGGGGAGCGCTGTACTGCAGTGGATGTGGAGGGCGGAGAGGAGGATGATGAGGGTGGTAGTGGAGTGGGGGGCGCTGTACTGCAGTGGAGGGCGGAGAGGAGGATGATGAGGGTGGTGGAGTGTGGGGAGCGCTGTACTGCAGTGGTAGGAGGGCGGAGAGGAGGATGATGAGGGTGGTAGTGGAGTGGGGGAGCGCTGTACTGCAGTGGATGGTGGAGGGCGGAGAGGAGGATGATGAGGGTGGTAGTGGAGTGTGGGGGGCGCTGTACTGCAGTGGAGGGGCGGAGAGGAGGATGATGGGTGGTAGTGGAGTGTGGGGAGCGCTGTACTGCAGTGGGAGGGCGGAGAGGAGGATGATGAGGGTGGTAGTGGAGTGTGGGGAGCGCTGTACTGCAGTAGGATGTGGAGGGCGGAGAAGTGATGAGGGTGGTAGTGGAGTGGGGGAGCGCTGTACTGCAGTGGATAGTGGAGGGCGGAGAGGAGGATGATGAGGGTGGTAGTGGAGTGTGGGGGCGCTGTACTGCAGTGGATAGTGGAGGGCGGAGAGGAGGATGATGAGGGTGGTAGTGGAGTGTGGGGAGCGCTTGTACTGCAGTAGAGATAGTGGAGGGCGGAGAGGAGGATGATGAGGTGGTAGTGGATAGTGGAGGAGGCGCGAGAGGAGAAGTTGTGGCCGGAGCTATTGCAGCAGTTCGCACATAAGGAGGAAGCTTCATTGTCTCCCCTGAGATTTTCTCACCTTTATCCAGAGTTTATGATCTGGGTGAGGAGCTGATTGTGAGCGTTAAATAGAGGAGTTTGAGATTCCTGTTTCTCTGCGGTCATTAGAGATTGTCCACAGGATTTATCAGTGTGATCACAGATCTGTTTGTGGAGACAACCAGTTAACTCTTTCCGTGCTGGGACGTTTTAGTAGCTGATTCTGATGTTACACGTCTGATCGATGATCTCCCAGAGATTTGATTTATTTCCAGCCTGAATCTCACATTGTCATTAATGGAGAAACCAAGAATTTGTGTCTTGAGCAGCAGCGGCGCCGAGATGAGGAGTTTATTACACAAAGATAGAAGCGGGAAACTATCAAATATGAGCGGGAAATTCAAAATCCCCAACTGCTCTGTGCTCAGCCAATCAGAGAAGGGGGCGGAGCTGACTGCAGATTCAGTGCTAGAAACCTCGCCCCGGAAACGCGTCTTCTGTGCGGTGCTCTCTCCGGTCCGCTCACCCTCTATATACAGGGAGGACTGCGCTGATCAGTCATTGCTCTGCTGACTACAGGAAGATGTCTGGTCGCGGTAAAGGAGGGAAAGGTCTCGGGAAGGGCGGCGCCAAGCGGCACAGGAAGGTGCTCCGTGATAACATCCAGGGCATCACCAAGCCTGCCATCCGCCGTCTCGCTCGCAGGGGAGGCGTCAAGCGCATCTCAGGCCTCATCTATGAGGAGACTCGCGGCGTCCTGAAAGTGTTCCTGGAGAACGTGATCCGAGACGCCGTCACCTACACCGAGCACGCCAAGAGGAAGACCGTCACCGCCATGGACGTGGTGTACGCGCTCAAGCGCCAGGGCCGCACTCTCTATGGCTTCGGAGGTTAATGCTTCTCCGCTCCATCCTCTCCCCCAAAGGCTCTTCTCAGAGCCGCCCACACCTGCAAGAAAGAGCCCTGATCTCCGTGTGATGCGTCCGCGGAGGGAGATCTCCTGTGTTATGTGCTAGCGGCGGTTATCTGGGTATACAGCGGTATATAGAGGATGTACATCGCAATATTCTGCACTGTATAAGGGTACATAGCACTGTATGGGAGCCGTCGCTTTATGGAGGGTTTAGAGCACTAAATGACCGCAAACAGCGCTATATGGGGATTCACTGATATATGGATGAATACATTTATACAGCGCTATATGGGGGTGCAGAGGACTGTTTTTAAGAATGCATTACTACATGGAGGTGTCTTTTTACATGAAGGTTTTACAGCTGTATGTGGGCACTCCTACATTACAGGGAGCATACAGCTCTATATGGGGGGACACTGGGGCTCCGCTCCCTGCAGCTCCTGCCCTGTATATATATATATATATATATATATATATATATATATATATATATATATATATATTCGTGGGATTTGAACCCAGAACCCGCAGTGCTAACCACTGAGCCACCGTGCTGCCCTTGATTCCCTCCCGCAGTGCTAACCACTGAGCCACCGTGCTGCCCTTGATTCCCTCGATTTCGCCTCTATCCAGTTACAGATATATTACGCATTGTTATTATCTTCCCATGATTTTATCTTTTCTGATCACTTTTCTATCACAGATGGGAGATGAGTCATAAATAACAACCTATCCCAAGCACAATGAATATTGCAGAAATAAATTACCAGAATAGACTTTTTATATTTTTTACTGTCTTGGAATAATTCACATTTACGATTATACACTGCTGAAAAAAATAAAGGGAACACTTAAAGAACAGAATATTGTCATGGAAATATATATGTATTCCATATATATTCAAAGTATATTCACATATATGTATTCACAGTTAGATAGATCTCACTTGCTAAAAAACCTTGTGCTCACATATTTCTAGGCCAGATATAATCAGTCGTTTTAAAGAAATCTGGCCTCCATAAGACCTTCGTAAAGGAACAAATGCATGAAGTACAAAATGTCCTATTAGATATCTGTTGTTTACATTATAGTTATGCAAGACAACTAGGTCACAAGAATATAAACAATAATTCTGCAACTTCAGCTCTTTTAATCACGATTATCATAATTATCATATTTACACTAGAACAGCCAATAATCTAGCAGCTTTTAATTGTATGTTAATTGACTAACCAGCCCCTTTTTGTAAACGTATAAAACCTTGAATGAATAATAAATGTATGTCTTTGACGAACTGTTATACTGACACTTTCGTGTGGACAGTCCTCATTTCGTTCTGAGCGCTCAAAAAGACATTATATAGAGATTTGGACATGGCAAGCAGCAAACACAGGATATTTTTATCCTAATTAAATTTCCATATCAGTTGGCGCCTGCACGCGGGGCATTGGACGAAACGCACGAGGACTCGGCCGACCGGAGAGACGGGGGTGTTGGCCCTGGCCTTGGCACACGGGACGGAGACTGCAGCTCCATCAGTAAGGTAAGAAAACTTTGTCATCTTACCTGAATGTTCCCTGTGCCTAGTCCTAGCCTACACTTCCAGCCGGTCGGACGTGGTCATAAGCGCATTCCCAGGTTGTGTAAAAAAGTCCATACCCTTATCCAAAAGCCCTGGGATATAAGCCGAGTTGGTTGCTGCTGTGCTGTATATGTTTCATGTTTTATGTCAACCGGGAGAAAGTTGGAACGGTGACTGTGTTTTTGCTTGCTGATCTCTGGGGGCTGTATAGCAAAAGACAAATTGCTGCATAAGTTCCCGCAGTAAACTTTCACGCACCGGGAGGCCATCCCAGTCAAATCAGACGTGAAGGGCGGGAGCTTTGTTTTGGATAAGTCCACGCAAATATTCTTCACACATTGGAGGTAGGTTATCCCAAAAAAAAAAAAAAAAAATCCAGTTGTGGAAGCGAGGGCTTTGTTCGGTTAAGTTTCTGCAGTAAACTTTCACGCACTGGGAGGCCATCCCAGTCAAATCAGACGTGAAGGGCAGAAGCTTTGTTTGGATAAGTTCTCACAATAATTGTCCACGCACCGGGAGGCCATCCCAGTCAAATCAGACGTGGATAGTGAGAATTTTGATGAAGGCTATTGCAGATTACTGTGACCGGCGCACCGGCCAGGGCTACGGTACAGAGCGATAGAACCTTGAGCTTCACCGCGCTCAGTGCAATTGGTGAGTTATCAGTTACCAGAGCAGCTTGTATGTGTCACAGATCATCAAAAGAGGGATTCGTATTCTCCCGGGTGTCTGTCTCATTGTCTGTATCAGGTACTGTCGCTTTAAATCACATCTCCGTGCGCTCTGTCAGTAACTCATTCAGAGCAGTGTGCTGGCTGCAGCAGCGAGAAAACCCCTTTGACCCCCCCTCCTCTGCTAATCACGTTATCAGGCATTCTGTTTCTTGGCTTTGATTTTTATTTTTTTTTAAGCTAGTTTTTTGGCTACAGGTTTTAATGTGAAAATTATCAGGCATTCAGACTGAACTATATTCATTTTTTGCTATTCTGAGGAATAATAATTTTTTTTTTTTTTTTTTTTTTTTGTTACGTGATTTCAGTGCCTATAGAGACAGCAAGCAGAGATATAAGGAAGGGAGGGGGAAGCAGCCAGCTGACATTCCAGAGATTTTTAATTAGCTGTTTTAGTAACAAGGGTTGTTTTTCAGAGTTTTATGATTAATACGGTTTTTCTTTTCTCCCCTTTTTGGTGAATTTATTTTTTTTTGATTACTTTTTCTAGAATTTTTTACTAAATCTAACTTTTCTTTTTAAAAATTTTTCTTTTAAGTACATTTTTAAATGATTTTGGAGAGATTTTTTTTTTTTTTTTCTCTAAGCAATTTATTTTAGAGCTTTATTTCTCCAGCCATTTTTTTTTTTTTTCTACAAGCTTGCCTTAGAACAAGGTCACATAGATAAGGAGAATTACAGGCTGTGGGAGAGAGCAGACACAAACTACGCAGTGGTCTGAGTAGCCCCTCCCGTCGGGCATTCGGCGAGGAAATTTTTTTTTTTTTTATGTGAATAAGTTTGAAAAGGTGTTAAATCATCTGTGAGCAAAAGATCACTGACATGTCACAAGAGCAGAATTCAGAGTCACACACATCACATGTCCATCATGTGGAGACACGGGACAGGTGTAGGCTGCTCTCATTGAGTAAGGAGCCTTGTACAGGGAAAAACGCTCCCCGCCTCTCTCCACAGGGAGAAGGCATTTTTGTTTCAACCATCCCCTCTCAAGAGTCACAGGGGGGACACCCTCTTCTTCTTCTTCTCTCAGTCCCTTTCTCTTTCTTCTTCAGACTTTTCTCCTCTTTCCTCGCTGCCATCCCTCTCATTCCTTCTTTTCCCTCCATCACATCTCTAACACATCCATTTTCTTCATCTTCCTCTTCTTCTATCTCTTCCTCTCCAACTCTCAAATCTTGTTCTTCATCTTCTTCTACTTCTCCCCCTCCATCTTTCTTCTCTCTCTCTCTCCTCCATCTTTCTCTCTTTTCCCCCTTTCACTCTTCTCTCCCTCCCCTCCTCTTTCTCTCGCTCCTCCCTCACACCTCCCTTCTCTTCCTCTTTTTTCTACTTCGTCATCAACTGGGTCAACGCCCAATCCAAGCAATGTGGTGTCCCTGTATTCAGTGTCTCCAGCACAGGGCACCTTGTCTATCCCAAGCACAGTACAAACATTGCCAGTCATTATATCAGGAGAAGAAAGTACAGATCTCCCTACACAAAACGCTACATGTAGCCCCCAGACACAACAGTCCACTGCTATGGCTTCACAGGGGAGTGGTATAGCTACAGGGCTGCTAGCATGGAACCATGACACTGATCCACCGCAGCCTCAGCAAGGAAGTGGGAAATCCCCATGCAGCAAGACAACTTTAAAGCCCAAATCTCACCCAGTGTATTCACCAAGTACACCATGTCACTTCTTATCTGATGAAGATGAAGATGCAACGTCACACATGCTGCCCAATACTAGGGAAGAAAACACACAAGCACCAATAGAGCAGGGACAGGTAGAGGCACCATCCTATGAGCCCTTCATCCCAAGCCAGGTGATGAGTATGCTGCCAGACCCAGGGATACACCCCATGCCATTTTGCCAAAAAATGCAGCAGATCCAGCGAACGTATGCAGCAGCCTGGACTGATCTCTGGACCGTAATGGAAATAAAAGCAGGTGATGCATTCTGGTCAATTATAAGAGAACACGTCAAGCATCCAGCAGTTAGATGCGTATGCCTGGGAGACAGGACCAAAGCTAATTGAGCAACTCAGAGAATGGGCCAAAAGCAGACTGACAGGACAAACTCTCAGCCTACATGTCACGAGTCAAGACAAGACAGAGTCTGTGGAGAAGTTCCATGACAGAGTAATGCAAGTGTTTCAAGATTTGGGCCTCATTACCCATGATCAGACACACAGACGGATGTTGGCACAGGCTTTTGTGCATGGACTGAGAGAACCAATCAGGAAACCACTGGTAGCAGCCAGGCCTGAGTACACGTCAATAGCAATGGATACCCTGCTCACAGTAGCAAAAAGGATTGAGTCCCGCCGGGACAGAAGGAATGTCAAGTGTTACAACTGTGGCGAGTTTGGTCATTTCCGGAACAAGTGCAGAACACTGACTTCACCCAGAAAAAGAAGAAACACAGAAAGCAGTGAAGAACCCTGTCCATAGGACAAGAGCACACCAAGTCCACAAGGAACCCCACCAGTGGGACCAATATCCTGAGAGTGGATGGTGTAGTCATATCTTTTCTTGTGGAACTCCGCAACCTCACCTACCTATCAGAATCTTCTGCTTCCTGCATGGGAATTGATGGTCAAGTCAGATATTTCCAGATTATGAAGCCCCTGAGCGTGTGGACTCAGCCAGAACACTCCATCATGTCCCAGTTTGTTGTGTCAAAAAACCTGCACCCTCAACCTATTGGGAGTGGACCTACTGCAGAAGCTGAAAGCGACCAGAGTGTTCCAGGAAGATGGGACCATGACACTTTCTTCACCCCTGACCCAAGAAGAAACAGGAACCTCAAACAACCACACTGCAGACCTATCACAGGAGGTGCTGGACATAGTACCAGAAAAAACCACTCCATCACCCAGGGTCAAGATGTCTCTGACCAACTGAAGGTCTAAGTGAGCTCGCCTAAGAAGACGGCCTGAGAACTTTGACATTGGCCAGGATATTCAACTCAAGAAGGACTCTACTCGCTTCATGGAATGGCAACACCTCATCCAGCTCTAACGCCAGAGGTTCATCTTTTGCAAGCACCAGGAGGTGCCCCCTGCAATCAACCAGTTCACCCAGGCCCTAGACCGGAAAAAGGCCACTCAGCTCTTCAAACTTGTGCACAAATACTGACCTGAGACCAAGCTGGAGAAAAAGAAATTACTGATGGCCCGTGCTGAGAAAAAAGCAGCCGTTTAAGGAGACGTCCCAACAAGAAGACCCCCTGTGACCAGAGCAGGTGCTAACACAGTGACTGTCTTGGTGGAGAACAAGAAAGCCAGCTGGTCGTCATCTCTCATGATGTGGATCCTAGTAGACGGCTTGTTTTCCCGCCAGCTCTGCACCAGCAGATGGGAGTCCCCTGCCGCATACTGAAGGACAAGGCCAAACTGGGCTGCCTCGCCCATCGGAATCAATCCCAGCTTTCCACAGTGAAGAAAAAGACTGTAAACCCCGCTGAGTTCAGAATGGTGCAAGGCCTGGAGGCCTGCTTTCACGCACCAGTGCAGTGCATATGGACAATGTTGCCTCAAGGTGCTCAAAACAAGCCCTTTAAGTTTCACCAAGACAATGTCCTCCATCCTCGTCAACTGGATTGCAGAATATGCAAGAGTCACTCTTCTACAACACGTGGATGACCTTCTATTTTGTGTGGTTGACATCAACACCTGCACAGTCTATTCCTTGTCTCTCCTACTCTACCTGGAAGAACAGCAACGCAAGGTCTGGAAGAACAAAGTCCAGTGATGCTAGAAGCAAGTTACATCCCTGGGACACTGTATTGCCCACCAGACAAAACACATGTCAAAAGACTGGGAGACCACTATGGAGAAGATGACTCCCCCAACAACTCCAAGAATGCTGCAGGCCTTCCCTGGTCTAGTGTCATATTGCAGAACCTGGATCCCTGATGCCTCAGACCTAATGCAGCCTCTGTGCGCTTGCATCAACGCAACCCCGCTCCTTCTATCAGACGCAGCCTTCAACCCATTCAGGAGATTGGAAGAACTCCACAGTCTCAGCGCCAATACCAGGCCTACCTGACTATGAAAAGTCTTTCCGTCTACCTGATGGAAGAAAGAAGGTCATGCTACTGGAGTCCTGGCACGGATTCACGGGGGAAAACAGAGACTTTTAGGCTGCCTCTCAGCCCGCTTGGATCCAGTTGCAAGAAGAGCACCCTCCTGCCTGATGGCAGTATCTGCAGCACACACCCTCCTGGACAAGGTTGCTGACATCACTCTTGGACAGCCACTGGAAACTCTCACTCCACATGACATCTTGGCAATCTTCGATCAAGCTCAACCAACAGTAATCTCTCCACCGCCAGGCATCTTTGTGGCGCCTCTATTGCCTTTGTCTCATAATGTCACCGTCTCCAGACCTACAGTCCTCAGCCCGGCCACTCTACTCCCACTCCCAAGGGGGGATACTTGGATGGCTCCAGATTTGCAGATGATGAAGAAGTTTCAACACAGGAAGTGCAGTGACCAGCAATCAAGAAATCCTGTGGTCCAGAAGTCTGTCACCTAGCCTGTCAGCCCAGGAAGCAGAATTGATAGCGCTGACGAAGGCCTGTCAGATGGCAGAAGGCAAGACTGCAAACATCTACACGGACTACAGGTACTCGCATGGCATAGCACACGACTTTAGACCCATCTGGGCTACAAGGGACTTCATCACAGCAAACGGGACAACCGTGAAGCATCATGGAGCCTTCAGGGACCTGCTGGGTGTACTCCAACTTCCAAAATGGTGGCAATTTGAAAAATCAAAGTGCATGGAAAACTGAAAACAGAAGAGGCGTGAGGCAATAACATGGCGGACATGGCAGCCAAAGAAGCAGCCAAAGGAAGACAACATGGAGAAGTGGGAGAGGTCGTACTACATGACGACTGAAGACAAGAAACCTGACAAAGAAACGTCCTGGAATCTGCTCAAGAAGTTACAAGACCAAGCTCCAAAAGGAGAAGAAGAGCTGAATGCGAAAAAAGCAACACGTGAAGAAAGAAGGCTATCAATAATAGATTTCAAACTCTGCCTACCACAAAGTATGCACCCTATGGTGGTCCAATGGGTAGATGGACCCACATCCACATATCAAAGACACAAATGAATGATCTGATTGGTGCTTACTGGTTCGCTTCAGGGATCTCCACCCTAACAGCCAAATTCACCAGCAGCTGTCCGACCTGCGGCAAATGCAAGCCTGGACGTATGGAAGAAAGTCCCCCTCACCTCATCTGGAAAGACCACTTTACCAGCTTCAAAGGATCCAGATAGACCACATCCAGATATCGCCAAGTGAAGGATTCAAATACGCCATTGTGGTCAAAAGAAGTATTTTCAAGATGAACAGAAGCCTTCCAAGTCAGCAAAGACTACTGCAACGAAGCTACTTTCAGAAAATAGTGTGCAGATACGGGGTTCCAGAAATGATAGAAAGTGATCAGGGACTCGCATTCACAGCAAATCTGACACACAAGACCCGATTAGCAGTAGGGTCAGATTTAGGCCTACACACTCCTTACCACCCCCAGAGCAGCAGGAAGGTAGAAAAAACTGAATGAAACACTTAAGAATAGAATGCTGAAAAATTGCCCAAGAGACACGCAAACCATGGCATGACACACTCCCTATTGCACTGTTTAGCGTAAGGCACACTCCCAGAGACCCAGAAAAGCTGTTTCGTGCCTGCATCTTCTGCTAACAGATAAGACATTTTCTTCTTTTAGTTTTTTGGTGCCTGCATTTTGTCCTGCACTTCTGTGGGGGTCTGCCGGGTCCCCTTCGGGGGCTTATGCTCCTCTCAGTTTAGTTCAGCCACTGTTTGTTCATTTGCTTTTTCCAGTTTTTTCTGTGGCTGCTGTTTTGATTTTGTTACACCAGAGAACTAATTTAGGTGGTAGAGGTCGTGTGATCTCAGGTGTTTTTGTAATTAGTAGAGTTGGTGCTTTTCAGGGTTTTCTGGGATTGCAGTAAGTACCCTTCCTATCCTTTTCTATTTAGATAGTTTGGGCCCCAACGTTTGCTCATACTATTTTCTGTCTGTGTCAGTATTTCTTCTTGTCTAACCGCCATTACATGTTTGGGGGCTTCCTATGTTCTTTGGGGATCTGCTCCGGGGCAGATAGCTTTCCTTTGTCTATCTTTAGGTGTAGTTAGCTTCTCAGGCTGTGACGAGGCGTCTAGGACCAACGTAGGAACGCTCCACGGCTGCCTTTAGTTGTGGTGGTTAGTCAGGGTACTGCAATCCCATAGATTCCAACCTCTCTGGTGTATTACTTTTTTTGCCTGCTCTCCTCAGCTACCAAATCATAACACTTATGTAATTGAATTGGTCAAAAACTAATGTCCATTCTCGAGTTTTTCTCCTCACTGCCAGATTTGATGATCCTGTCCAAGAGCCCCAGATGACATCAACCTCTGTGTAACTAGAGGGAAAGCCTGTTTGAATCCACGTATCGCATTGCAAGGAAGCTCCCGTACCAGGAGAGACACCTAA
>JARQOD010003253.1:0-67139 GCA_033576555.1 Oophaga sylvatica | reverse complement strand
GCTGAGCTCACTGATCGGCTGCCAACGTGACGTCAGCGTCGCAGCCAATGCCACAGTCCTGGAGCAGCGGTGGAGACTCTCCGGTGGACTCGGGTAGGGTGAGTACAGGGTGGTTTGTTGCTTTCTAATAGCCTGCAACCTGGGATGAACTTTTAATCAAAGGGAACAACCCCTTTGACTGTCTGGAGCGTGCCACACGTAGGAAGCGCACACTCCATGCAAACCAGCACGCACATATGCTTGCACGTGGCCACACCTCCTATTTGCCCTTGCAGCCTCCGCGCCAACATGCATCAGACTCTCCTGTCTGTCTTATTATTATTATTTTCGTGTCTTAGCAGGAAAACACCCCAATTTCCCTCCCGCTCCTTCCTTGTACTGAATTTTGGTCCTGTGCAGATATCTGATTGGGTTAGTTACACAAGCTTCTTTGCAGAGGAAGGCGTTACTTCTGCTGTCCGGCCTCTAAAAAACAGCCCCTGGGCACCTGCTGAAAGCCTGGCCCCTTCACGGTCACGGATACTGATAATGCCATCATTTCCAGAAGGTGGGCTGAGGGGTCAATAAGCACTCCTAGCTGTGGCAAGGAGCCAGTGTGAAGCGGCAGCATAGGGGTAGCGTCCTTAGCTGCAAACAATCTCAGAGGCCTTGGGGCTTCAGCCTCTACGTTACGTAAAGTCGGTGTGTGGCAAGGTGATGCTCCATACTAGCCGAGCTGGGCAAAGTGTCATCAAGACAGTCTACAGCACTTGGTGTTCCCAGAGGTCTCCCATCCAAGTACTGTCCAAGCCCAGCCCTGCTTTGCTTCCGAGATCGGACGTATCCAGGGTGGTGTGGCCAGTAGACGCTGCTTGCCCATCGCCTGCCAGCCTTCCTCAGGCTCGCATGTGTGTCGACCCGCCACCACAATTGTGGATTACCGGGCAATGGGGTACTCAGAGCCGAGCCCATGGAAGTCTATGGGATTGTCACAGGTAGCTGTGGCTCGGTCTGTGGCCCTAGCGGTTCTGGCGTATGTTGGGGGAATATTTACAGGGGATAGATATATTTACAGTTCGTGACGCCACCTGTAGTCTTCTGGTATTTGTACCAGCGCTGCTGTAGATCTCTGAGGGGATGGTGAGGCAGCTAGATGTAGGGTCCCCCTACAGGTGGGACTGGTCCCTCAAAGTCTATGAAGTTAGTGAAGTCGGGTGCAGGTAAATAACACAGTCTCACACGGTCAGCGTCTTTCCATACCTTTACTTGTAAGATGTTCAGGCAGGTCCAGGAGGCTGATCCAAGGAGAGTGTATCTTGAGACAGCAGCTGGACAAGTTAGGGGCCTCCTTTACTTTCAACACAATGAGTACAACCAGCCTGAAGCGTAGTTCCCTCAATAACTCCAGCTAATCCATAGCTGTACTGCCAGTCAGTTTTGTGGTAGGAGCCTTCAATTGATGAAACTAGGTTCTTGCTTTTGTCTGCGCTTGACTCAAAGTCCCTTTCCACCTGACTCCAGTTACGTACTGACTATAAGGGGCTTGTTTGCCGCGACCTAAGGTCCGGTAAATCCCTGGTTTTCTTACCACTATGCTTGAAGCTAATAGTGATCCTTCGGTCCCCAGTGACGGTTGCGATGTGCAGGACTTCTTCAATCCGAACGCACTTTTCCAATAAACTTTCCACTGTGCCTTTCGCCTTGTCCTCGCTGGTAGCATAAGCACTCACACTTGCATAAAGTCGGGTAGTTACTTCCTTCATTCACTTCCTTTAAAGTTAGTTACAGATGCTCAGTTATCACTAGGCAGGAGCACGTCTCTGAACCTTTCACTGTCCTTTAGACAGGTGACTGAAGTCTTTCTGCACTAAGCTTCTTCTTTCTTTCAGTGTACTCTGTTGAGGTACAGCTCTGACTAGGCTAAGGTGAATTAGACCACCTGTACCAGCCTCCACGTTCTGAACTGATGATGAGCTGGCTGGACTGCTTCCTCCCTCCAGCTAAACTCCAGACGTCTGCTCCGTCCGAAGACAGGAACTGAACCCACTAAAAATCACTCAACACACATACACCCTGACCACTCCCTCAATAGTAAACTACACTACCCTAAGGGTGTGTCTAGTGTATGTTGAGTGAATGGGTATTTAGCATTAAACTGCTGTTCTGCCACACACCCTCCAGGGTACTGCGTGTGCCTAACACCAGGGCTACACATTCCCCAATGGTAAAAGACAGCACTCCCGGGCTGTAAAATACAAAAGAGACATTTTGTTTATGCAATAAACATTAAACATTAAACAGTAATTGTCCCATCCGGGAGGTGAGGATATCTTAAACGTTGCAAAACAAAAACATCATATATAGAAATACAAAAGTATTAAATAGCATTCAATAAATATACAGTATACTTGTGAAGGGACCCGCACCAAACCTTCAACGTAGGTCCTGGGTGGGCTGCAGGACATCCGAATGCAGACCTCACTCAGTGCCACACCACACGGGTTTTTGTATTCAGAGGTAGTTGTGCTGGTTTATGTAAAACCAAGATAAGGCACCGAAGCGCAACTATGTACAAATAAGTTCTGGGTTGGCACAGTCCTCAACCTCAAAGTCCATTGAAAACCAAAGACATAGATATAATATCAATTATTATACTAAAGTGCAAAACTTTCTCTGGTTACCCAGCCGGGCATTCTACGGTTAGCAAAATATATATGCATTATACTCTTCAACTTATGCAAAATTTTGTAAAACATTCCCAAACTTTCTACAATATTACTTATGGTAGACCCTATAGGGATCTCACCGATTCTTCTTTACTATTTATTCATTTACTTCTAATTCACTTTCCACCCCGGGGGCTGGAACAATGCAATGGGCCCTAGATCCCAGGACTAACAAATCATGCGCTGTCGATTAGGTCTGGGTCGCCTCAGTTCTCGTGCGAACCTCTAGGGGCGCAACGGGTACATTCTCTTCACGTGACACCGATTGCGTTTCAATCACAGTTAACGATATGGACCGTGTCATGGATTGCGATTGAGACTGGGTCGCATGTTGCGATGCGGAAGGATAACAGTGTACAGGTGTCGCTTCACCTGCGAAGTACTTGCAGGGGGCGATGCTGGGGCACGGCCGGATACTGCTTGAGCTGGAGACGGGGACGCTGCGGTAGTGGTGACGTTACCTGCGTCGGGGACGGGGTCACGGACGATGGTGACGTTAAGGGCATACCATCCCTTCATTCCCCAGTGCCGTGTGTACGTGACAATGTCTCCATTTACTAAGTCCCTCCCGGGATGGCCTTGCGGTAGGTGGGATTCTACGTCACGCCTGCTGACAAAGACCCCTGGGTAGAGGCCCGGTTCACGGATGAAGCCCCAGCCCTTCCGGAGCTGGAACTCAGTCACACACCCCTGCCGCCGCGGTTCCCTCAGGGTACCTTTCTCTCTCCGGACACTCTCTTTGTCCGCGATCAGCTCTGCATGTTGTCGCTGACGGTTCCGCTGAGCTTCCCGCTCTTCCTCTGCTGGCGTTTCTGCTTCTCCTCACGACGCTGCCACTCACGTTCCCACTGGGCGGTATAGGCGATGTCATCCAAGCGCGCCATTTCGTCCCAGTCCACGTCTGGTAGTGACGGACAGGACCCCTCCGGTGTCCCTGCCGGGGACCGATCATCTGCTGCGGCCTCCTGCGGGCGGGCGTTCCGGAACAGGCATTACCTCCTCAACCTCCTTCGCCTCCACCGCTTCACGGTGGGATCAGGATCGGTACTTTCGGGGGCAGCCTCGGTTGCTCTTCGCCTTGGGCAGCAGAATCTTCGGTATTTCGAATCGTGGGGGTCGTTGAGGGGAGAGGACGCCGTGTTCCACAGTCGCCACTGCATCAAGTTACATCGGCGTCTCTCGATCTCCTCCAATCCAGGTTGGTGCTGGACCATCTTCTTCAGGCGTGCATTTTCTTCTTGAATCTCTAGCAACGCCTGCTGCAGGTGCAGGACCACGGATAACTCCGATGCTGGTGGCAGCTTGGCTGGGGCACGGGGCCTGCCTTCCTCCGCTTCCCTGCTCGGCTGCACACGTCTGCTTCCATGATGTTCCAGAAGATTCTTTCTTCTTCCTGCGGAGACATCCGGTCTCTTCCGTGGAGGTGGGGTTTGCGTCTCCTCCTCCTCGCAGGGAAGGTGAAGAGGAGGCGGACCTCCTTTGCTGTAGGGCAGGATCGCATATTGTAATAGCACTTTGAGAGGGCAGGCATTTTCTTCGCGCCACAGGGGGGTAGACGCCCACGAAGGTACGCCCACCTTCTTCTCCAGCGCCTGAGGGCGCGAATATGGCGACAAAAATGGCGATTTTGGCGCCAAAAGTGCAAACAGTCCTTTTTCACAAAAACAATTCCTTAGGCACACAGGGCTCGCAATTCTGCGAGTTTCGCATCCTGTTCGTGACGCCAATTTGTGTCGACCCGCCACCACAATTGTGGATTACCAGGGCAATGGGGTTCTCAGAGCCGAGCCCATGGAAGTCTATGGGATTGTCACAGGTAGCTGTGGCTCGGTCTGTGGCCCTAGCGGTCTGGCGTATGTTGGGGGAATATTTACAGGGATAGATATATTTACAGTTCGTGACGCCACCTGTAGTCTTCTGGTAATTTGTACCAGCGCTGCTGTAGATCTCTGAGGGATGGTGAGGCAGCTAGATGTCGGGTCCCTACAGGTGGGACTGGTCCTCAAAGTCTATGAAGTTAGTGAAGTCGGGTGCAGGTAAATAACACAGTCTCACACGGTCAGCGTCTTTCCATACCTTTACTTGTAAGATGTTCAGGCAGGTCCCAGGGAGGCTGATCCAAGGAGGTGTATCTTGAGACAGCAGCTGGACAAGTTAGGGGCCTCCTTTACTTTCAACACAATGAGTACAACCAGCCTGAAGCGTAGTTCCCTCAATAA
Organism: Oophaga sylvatica; assembly: GCA_033576555.1. NCBI lineage: Eukaryota > Metazoa > Chordata > Amphibia > Anura > Dendrobatidae > Oophaga > Oophaga sylvatica. The sequence continues at coordinate 62,215 of JARQOD010003253.1, read as the reverse complement.
CTCCAGCTAATCCATAGCTGTACTGCCCAGTCAGTTTTGTGGTAGGAGCCTTCCAATTGATGAAACTAGGTTCTTGCTTTTGTCTGCGCTTGACTCAAAGTCCCTATTCCACCTGACTCCAGTTACGTACTGACTATAAGGGGCTTGTTTGCCGCGACCTAAGGTCCGGTAAATCCCTGGTTTTCTTACCACTATGCTTGAAGCTAATAGTGATCCTTCGGTCCCAGTGACCGGTTGCGATGTGCAGGACTTCTTCAATCCGAACGCACTTTTCCAATAAACTTTCCACTGTGCCTTTCGCCTTGTCCTCGCTGGTAGCATAAGCACTCACACTTGCATAAAGTCGGGTAGTTACTTCCTTCATTCACTTCCTTTAAAGTTAGTTACAGATGCTCAGTTATCACTAGGCAGGAGCACGTCTCTGAACCTTTCACTGTCCTTTAGACAGGTGACTGAAGTCTTTCTGCACTAAGCTTCTTCTTTCTTTCAGTGTACTCTGTTGAGGTACAGCTCTGACTAGGCTAAGGTGAATTAGACCACCTGTACCAGCCTCCACGTTCTGAACTGATGATGAGCTGGCTGGACTGCTTCCTCCCTCCAGCTAAACTCCAGACGTCTGCTCCGTCCGAAGACAGGAACTGAACTCACTAAAAATCACTCAACACACATACACCCTGACCACTCCCTCAATAGTAAACTACACTACCCTAAGGTGTGTCTAGTGTATGTTGAGTGAATGGGTATTTAGCATTAAACTGCTGTCTCGCCACACACCCTCCAGGGTACTGCGTGTGCCTAACACCAGGGCTACACACATGGTGGCGAGAACTCTGACCAGGTGGAGGCGGGCTCTGAAGGGCCGACGCAAAGGCTGGGCTGCCCCTACAGGCCTTGTTTGTTTTGCAGTGAAACACCCATTGCAGCAGGGCCTGAGCATCAGGTGTCTTTAAAAATATCTTGACGCAGGGTCTCCTGCAGGCTAAACCATTCATCTGGGGGGGACGTGACAGAAAGAGCAAGTTGGAGCCGCAACTTGAGGCGGATCGAGACGTCCAGGAGCGAATGAAGGAAAAAGGTGAGATGGTTGCGAGTGATTGTGAGCTGCTCTTCTGGGGGGTCGTGTTGCCTGCAAAGGTGTTCTGCTTGCTTTGGCCTGTAAACTGGCCTACAGGTTGCCGGCGGTTGCCTCCAAGCCCGTGGGAGGCGCTGGTCCTGTTGAAAAGAAGCCTAGTGTTAAAACTAAATAAGCAACAATGCTGTAGGCCCATATTGATGAGAAGGATGCTAGCATTTTGCAAGAATGAAATAGCGCAAGAGAGAAAGCAAATGAAAAGAAGAAAGAATCATGTGCGCCCTTGTGAAAGGGAATGGAGAAAAGGCATAGAGGAGAGTGACCCTGCTGGTGGAAGGAAGGAAAGAGCAAAAGCCTACAGCAACTGGTATTCCCAGGCAGTCTCCCATCCAAGTACTAACTAGGCCCGTCCCTGTTTAGCTTCCGTGAACAGATGAGATCAGGCGTGTTCAGGGTGGTGTGGCCGTAGGCAGACAGGCTTCTCACTTGCTGCTTTTCTAATTTGCACTCTGGCTGCTGACTGCCAGCTGCCCTACCAGTGCTCCGCAAGAGGCCCTTTTGTGCTTTTCTTTCTCTTTACTTTTTTGCTGGCTCCCTTAAAGGGGTTGTAGGCGGAACGCCCCGCTCAGAGCCGCTGAGCTCACTGATCGGCTGCCGACGTGACGTCAGCGTCGCAGCCAGTGCCACAGACCTGGAGCAGCGGTGAGACTCTCCGGTGGACTCGGGTAGGGTGAGTACAGGGTGGTTTGTTGCTTTCTAATAGCCTGCAACCTGGGATGAACTTTTAATCAAAGGGAACAACCCCTTTGACTGTCTGGAGCGCCACACCTAGGAAGCGCACACTCACATGCAAACGAGCACGCACATATGCTTGTACGTGGCCACACCTCCTATTTGCGCTTGCAGCCTCCGCGCCAACATGCATCAGACTCTCCTGTCTGTCTTATTATTATTATTTTCGTGTCTTAGCAGGAAAACACCCCCAATTCCCTCCCGCTCCTTCCTTGTACTGAATTTTGGTCCTGTGCAGATATCTGATTGGGTTTTGTTACACAAGCTTCTTTGAAGAGGAAGGCGTTACTTCTGCTGTCGGCCTCTAAAAACCAACCCCATGGCACCTGGTGCAACCACCCCCGGGTTAGCCCCCCCTTAGTGAGAATTTGGGTAAAAAATGATTACATTCGTTAGATCTTTGTTAGATCCGGTTTGATCAACCAAAACTAACGTTAGATCACCCCTTCAAAATGAGATATTTACGATCTTTTCCAGGGGGGGCTAACCCGTAGCTAGCCCCCCAATTTTGAACTTTGCCGTTTTTTGGATGGATTCTGATAGATATTCATTAGATCCGGTTTGATCAGCAAAAATTAACGTTAGATCTCCTTTCGTTCACGAGATATTGGGGGTGTCAGGTGGGGGGTTAGGTACAGGTTAGCCCCCTAATTTGAAATTTGCCGTTTTTGGATGGATTCTGATAGATATTCGTTAGATCCGGTTTAATCAGCAAAAATTAACGTTAGCTCTCCTTTCGTTCATGAGATAATGGGGGTGTCAGGTGGGGGGTTAGGTACAGGTTAGCCCCCCTAATTTGAAATTTGCCATTTTTTGGATGGATTCTGATAGATTGTAAGGTTCTTTGTCTCTGTTGACATGTTCCTTGAAACTCAGTTTTCCGTCGGCCATTTTGCTTTCTGTCTTTCTGCAGCTCTTGCCTCAGTTAATATGGAGTTCCAGTTTTCATGTTCCCGCCCTGATTCTTCCCTCTTGCTTCTTAAGCAGCCTCAGCTGAACAATCAGTGCTCCTGAATCAAGCCTCAGTTAGTCTGTGACCTGACTCCTGGAAAATCTTGAACTTGTACTCCAGCTATTCCCTACTGAGGAACCTTTGAACACTTTTGGACTCTGGAAACCTGCTGTTCGGTGAATCCATGTTTGCAGAGGAATTACGGTACAGAGAAGAGATCCTGAACCTGCTTTGGAGATTTATTGTAGTGCTTGAAATTACTCTGGCCTGCTGTGTCTCCTGACTCTGTTCTGCAAACTGTGTGAACTTTTCAGCATGCTTGTATGAAGTAATACAAGTCATTTCATTTCAACCTATGTCTCCTGTGTTTTCCTCGCACCCAAGCACAGGACGCTATAGGAACTGTACACTATACTTGACAAGATTCAGGAGCCAATGTTTAGTGTCTGCTGGGTCTGGGAAAGCCGTGTCTGCTGTGACTGTGGATATCAGATGTCCGTTTAAATACCTTATGTGATGACAGTGGTTGTGACTTCTCACAACCATTCCAGGTGAGCGCATTCCCTTAAAATTTTACTCTGCAGTGTTACCACAGGTAAACACTATTTTTTTTTTTTCCTTTCCTCTTCTCCTTCCAGCACTTCTGCCTTAAAAGATCTGGAAGATGGAGGCCCGCATAAAGGAACTTTGCGGAGTGACTGATACAATCCTTTCAGATGTACAGACTTTAAAAACCCGTTTTGCAAGCCTACAGGACCTCACTAATCATAATTTGCAAGTGTTTGGACAGACTACCCAGGAATTGCGAGCCAGGATTGAGGCTCTAGAGGAACGAGCCCAGGCTCCTGCCATAACCCCGAGTTCTGGGATCCCCAAATTACCTCCTTTTCGTTTTGGCGGTGAACGTGAGAAATTCAGGGGATTTATTAATCAATGCAATTTTTTTCTCTGCACATGCTTCACAATTTCCCACTGAACGATCCAAAGTGCTTACTATAATCATGTTGCTTACCAATAAGGCTTTGATGTGGGCAAACCCTCTGATTGAGACTGAGGATGATTGTTTGAATCACCTTGATGCTTTTATTTCAGCCATGGGGCAGGTGTTTGATGACCCCAATCGAGGTGCAACAGCTGAAGCAGCCATGTTAACTTTGCGCCAAGGTAAGCGTTCAGTAGCCGAATATGCCTGGATTTCAGGAAATGGGCTCTTGATACCACTTGGGACACTTCTGCTAAGAAATCTATTTTTCGGAAAGGGTTGTCTCCACTGATTAAGGATGAACTTGCTCGTGCCGACCCTCCCACTGCGTTAGGTGACTTTATTAACTATTGTATTCGTATTGATGCTCGTCTGACTGAACGCAGACAAGAGAGATGGTTCGAAAATAATCGCACTAACCTTTTACTACCTCCCTCCTCAGCTAAGGAACCTTTGAGTAGGATCACAAGGGAACCAGAACCTGAACCCATGCAGGTGGACTCTTTACAAAGACGGGTTAGTGATGCACGCAAAGAACATCGTATAAAGGAAAATCTATGTTTTTACTGTGGTAAGTCAGGGCACTTCATTATAAACTGCCCCAGCCGTTCTCGTAAGACTACTGCAGCAGTCATTCACTGTGAGTGTTGCGAGAGGAGATCTGTCATGTCCGAGCCTCAGGCTCCAGAGAGATCTGCTGCAAGAGATCTTGATTTCTCGGACTTAAACTCTGTTAGTTCTGGGGACGATGACGGTATAAACGCTGCAATTTTTTAAGTTTCCTCAGCGATGTCCCAGCTGAGTTGTAAAAGAAACAATTCTCATTGCTTCCTTTCCATCAAACTCTGGGTTAACTCAGTCTGGGTGTCTAGCTCTGCTATGATCGACTCAGGAGCAAGTGGAAATTTTATGGATATCTCCTTTGCTCTGAAACAGGGGATACGTTCAGTGAAGAAGGCTACTCCAGTACAGATGGAGACTGTGGATGGCTCTCTACTGACTTCTGGACCAGTGGATCAAGAAACAGAGCCTTTGAGGGTCCTTATGGGTAAAGATCATCAGGAGAAAATGTCTTTTATGCTTATCTCTTCTCCCCACTTTCCCATTATTCTAGGGCTACCATGGCTGCAGGCGCAGAATCCTACGATTAACTGGGAGACCAAGGAATTACACTTTCCGGAGAAAACAGATGAGTCAAGGAGTTTCAGCTTGCTCTGTTCCTAAAGGAACCATGTCAGTCCCTGAACTACCAGCTGTATACCAGGACTATGTGGATTTATGTGACAAGAAGAACGCTGATCAGCTTCCTCCTCACCGTCCATATGATTGTCCAATTGAATTATTGCCTGGAGCCGAGATACCTTTTGGTAAGATCTACCCCTAGCGGGGCCCGAGCTAAAAGCTTTGAAGGATTATATAGACGAAAATTTAGCCAAGGGCTTCATACGCCCCTCTTCATCTCCCGCAGGTGCACCCATCTTCTTTGTGAAGAAGAAAGATGGATCTCTGAGACCCTGCATAGACTATAGGGAACTCAATAAGGTTACTATTAGAAACCGTTATCCATTGCCTTTAATCCCTGAGTTGTTGGAGAGAGTGCGGCATGCCAAAATTTTCTCTAAACTGGATCTCCGTGGGGCCTATAACTTGGTCCGTATTAGACCTGGGGATGAATGGAAGAATGCTTTCAGGTCACGCTATGGACACTTTGAATATCTAGTTATGCCTTTTGGTCTGAGTACCGCCCCAGCCACTTTCCAACACTTCGTGAATGATATCTTCAGGGATCTCCTAGATACATTTGTGGTGATTTATCTGGATGATATTCTAATTTTTTCTAACTCCACAGAGGAACATCATGGACATGTGAGAATGGTCTTAGAACGCCTAAGACAAAACCATCTCTACATCAAACTTGAAAAGTGTGAATTCCATAGGACCGAAATTCAATTTCTGGGGTATGTACTATCTACGCAAGGGATTAGTATGGATGGAAGCAAGACCCAAGCCATCAAGGATTGGCCAATTCCTAGAAATGTGAAGGAGGTGCAGCGCTTCATCGGGTTTGCCAACTTCTATAGACGTTTCGTTAAAAAATTTTCTGAGGTAGTGTCACCTATCACCCAACTTACCGGAAACAGTCTAGGTTCTCCTGGACCCCGCAAGCTCAGGAAGCATTTTCCTGTTTAAAGGATAAATTTACCACCGCACCTATCTTAGTACATCCCAACCCCGAGCTTGCCTTCATAATAGAGGTGGATGCTTCAGACTGTGCCGTTGGAGCTATACTCTCTCAGAGAACAGGTGAGAAGAATGTCTTGCATCCCTGTGCCTTCTTTTCCCAGCAGTTGTCTTCGGCTGAGAGGAACTACGATGTGGGCAATAGAGAATTGTTGGCCATTATTGCCGCCTTCAAGGAATGGAGACACCTTCTTCAGGGAGCTGCACAGCAAATAGTCGTCCTGACAGACCATCGTAACCTTGAATTTATCAGGTCGACTAAGTGCCTGACTCCTCGCCAGGCTCGCTGGAATCTTTTCCTAAACCAATTTAGTTTTGTCATTTCTTATAGACCAGGATCGCGCAATGGAAAGGCTGATGCACTCTCTAGGATTCATTCAGCAGAGACACGTCCACTTACTCCTCCTAAGACTATTCTTCCTGACTCTAGATTCCTGGGAGTGATTCATAATCAAGACCTACTTAAGGACATCAATGAAGCATACCATGCGGATTCTTTGTCGTCTCAACCCCCAAGGGACGTAAGTCTTGTCTTTAAGAATGGTGTGTGGATTCAGGGACAACGTCTGTATATACCTGAAACAGTCAGATTGAGAGTATTGCAACTCATCCACGATTCCAAGATAGCCGGGCATAGGGGAATTCTAAAGACACAAGAATTTCTTTCTCTTTTCTTTTGGTGGCCCACTTACAGGAAAGATGTTTTAAACTATGTCACTTCATGTGAAGTCTGTGCAAGATGCAAAACACCTCGCTCCTCACCAACTGGTCTGTTGCAACCTCTTCCCACCCCGTCCCGCCCGTGGGGATCCATTTCTATGGACTTCATTGTGGAGTTACCAACCTCTCAAGGGAAGAACACCATTCTAGTGGTGGTTGACCGTCTAACAAAGGCAGCTCATTTTATCCCTTGTGTCGGCTTACCCACTGCAAAACAGACATCAGACTTGATGATTAAGAATATGTTTCGCTTACATGGAGTACCGGATGAGGTCATTTCGGATCGAGGGTGCAATTCACTTCAAGGTTTTGGCAAAATTTCTGTGTAGCATTGGACATTAAAGTAAACCTTTCTTCTGCTTTTCATCCTCAGACTAATGGACAGACAGAACGAACCAATCAGACCCTGGAGCAGTATCTCCGCTGCTTTATCTGCCACCTACAAGATGATTGGGTGGATCTACTTCCACTGGCTGAGTTCTCTTATAACAACTCTCAGAGCGCCTCCACTAAGCAGTCTCCTTTTTACTCCAATCTAGGTTATCATCCTAACATTCTTCCTCGATTTCCCATAGATACGCCCTTGCCGGCAGTGGCTGAAAGAATCACTTCTTTACAAAAGAATATGGATCTTCTAAAGGAAAATCTAGAATTGGCTCAGGAAAGGTACAAGAAAGCAGCAGATAAATTTCGTAAACCTGCACCAGCTTTCAAGGTAGGAGATTTGGTCTGGCTGTCAACCAGAAATCTTAAATTAAAGATTCCATCGTCTAAATTGGGACATAAGTACATTGGACCTTATAAGATCAGTAAGATTATAAGTGCTGTTGCTTGTCGTCTTCAACTGCCCAGAACTATGAGAATCCACCCTGTCTTTCATGTATCCCTACTAAAGGCTGCAACACCCAATACGTTTCCTGGATGTTCTTCTCCTTGCCCTGACCCAGTGCTGGTCGATGGTCAGGAAGAATTTATGGTGGAAAGGATTCTAGATTCCAGGTTGTACAGAAATCAGTTGCAATATTTGATTAAATGGCAGGGCTACCCAGTGGAGGACAACTCATGGGAACCAGTCAACAATGTAAATGCTCCTCGCCTGCTCCGCCAGTTTCATCAGAGGTACCCTGACAAGCCTGGTCTGAGGTCATCCGGAGGTTGTCCCTAAGGGGGGAGTAATGTAAGGTTCTTTGTCTCTGTTGACATGTTCCTTGAAACTCAGTTTTCCGTCGGCCATTTTGCTTTCTGTCTTTCTGCAGCTCTTGCCCTCAGTTAATATGGAGTTCCAGTTTTCATGTTCCCGCCCTGATTCTTCCCTCTTGCTTCTTAAGCAGCCTCAGCTGAACAATCAGTGCTCCTGAATCAAGCCTCAGTTAGTCTGTGACCTGACTCCTGGAAATCTTGAACTTGTACTCCAGCTATTCCCTACTGAGGAACCTTTGAACACTTTTGGACTCTGGAAACCTGCTGTTTGGTGAATCCATGTTTGCAGAGGAATTACGGTACAGAGAAGAGATCCTGAACCTGCTTTGGAGATTTATTGTAGTGCTTGAAATTACTCTGGCCTGCTGTGTCTCCTGACTCTGTTCCTGCAAACTGTGTGAACTTTTCAGCATGCTTGTATGAAGTAATACAAGTCATTTCATTTCAACCTATGTCTCCTGTGTTTTCCTCACACCCAAGCACAAGACGCTATAGGAACTGTACACTATACTTGACATAGATATTCATTAGATCCGGTTTGATCAGCAAAAATTAACGTTAGATCTCCTTTCGTTCACGAGATTTTGGGGGTGTCAGGTGGGGGGTTAGGTACAGGTTAGCCACCCCTAATTTGTAATTTGCCGTTTTTTGGATGGATTCTGATAGATATTCGTTAGATCCAGTTTGATCAGCAAAAATTAACATTAGATCTCCTTTCGTTCACGAGATATTGGGGGTGTCAGGTGGGGGGTTAGGTACAGGTTAGCCTCCCCTAATTTGAAATTTACCTTTTTTGGATGGATTCTGATAGATATTCGTTAGATCCGGTTTGATCAGCAAAAATTAACATTAGATCTCCTTTCTTTCACGAGATATTGGGGGTGTCAGGTCGGGGGTTAGGTACGGGTTAGCCCCCGTAATTTGAAATTTGCAGTTTTTTGGATGGATTCTGATAGATATTCGTTAGATCCGGTTTGATCAGCAAAAATTAACGTTAGATCTCCTTTCGTTCCCGAGATATTGGGGGTGTCAGGCGGGGGCTTAGGTACGGGTAAGCCCCCCCTAATTTGAAATTTGCCGTTTTTTGGATGGATTCTGATAGATATTTGTTAGATCCGGTTTGATCAGCAAAAATTAACGTTAGATCTCCTTTCGTTCCCGAGATATTGGGGGTGTCAGGTGGGGGCTTAGGTACGGGTCAGCCCCCCTAATTTGAAATTTGCCGTTTTTTGGATGGATTCTGATAGATATTCGTTAGATCCGGTTTGATCAGCAAAAATTAACGTTAGATCTTTTGTTCCAGAGATATTGGGGGTGTCAGGTGGGGGGTTAGGTACGGATTAGCCTCCCCTAATTTGAAATTTGCCATTTTTTGGATGTATTCTGATAAGTTATTCGTTAGATCCGTTTCAGCATCGGTCCTGAGGTGTAGATGGAGAAGAGGAGGGGTCCATTTGGGGGAGACCAACAGAGAGAGAGTGAAGTGAGGAGGTGGTGAGTGAGTGGGACAATCTGAAAGTTCGGTCAGTGAGTCATTCTCGTCCCCCATGATGCCTACAGGCCCGCCTCTTCGCAATCATCGCAACACACTGCCCCCTTCCTCGCCGCGACACTTCGCCAGTGAAGTCCGGATGCTGCTCACAACTGGCCCCCGCCAAAGTCGCCGCTGCTCAAACGGATCTAACAAATACAGTATCTATCAGAATCGATATAAAAACAGGAAAATTTCAATGTACAGGGGGCTTGTTTTTTGCGTAGCAAGTTGTATTTTTCCTTGGCACCACTTTGGAGTGAATATAATGTTTTGTATAACTTTTATTGTTTAGGAGAGGGAAAATTAAAAAAAAAATTAGTTACGCTAATGTTTTTTGAGTTTTATTTTAAGCTAATTTCCGTGCGGTAAAAATAATAGAATAACTTTATTCTCCGTGTCAGGTCGGACACACCGATACCAAATTTATGTAAGTTTTTTATTTTTTTACTTCTTTTAAAAAGTAAAACGTTTTTTTTTAAATAATGAGAGAGGATTTGGTCTCGCCGCATGCGCAGCCCGTAGAGCTTTTATTTGTCTGACTACGGAGCTGTGAGATGCCTCCTTTTTTGCGGGAAGAGTTGTAGTTTTTATTCGGACCATTTTGGGGTATATCCGATTTTTTTGATCGCGTTTTATGCCTTTTTTTGTGACTCAAACAGTGAAAAAAATAGAAATTATGGCTTTTTTATTTTTTATGGAGTTTACCGTGTGGAATAAATATTAAAATATTTAATTTTTGGGGGTTGGGATCCCAGCTGACGGTAGGACAGCTGGGATCCCGCGATTGCCGACGGGGTTAGCTGGAGCTGCCATTCTCTGCCCGACGTGAAAACTCTATGGCGGAGTAATAAGGCCCGGCTAGCCCCGTCGGCAAAAGTCAATGGACGGTCGTCAAGGGGTTAAAAAGCCTGTACATAGACTAAACAAAAACTCCTCATGTGGTCTCATTTTTAATCAATTTAATTATCAAAAAAAATCTTACTTATTAGTACAGTGAAAAACACAGGTAAAAGTAATACCTTACAGAAATAGATATTTAACAGTGAAAACCTGAAAGTTTAGGACTGCAAATCCCTGTAATATAAATAGAACATGTACATTGTAACATCTAGACGGAGTTCCTGAGTTATCAGTGTTTGACTTATACAAAAAACACAGAAAATTACTAATGTGACTAGATATAAATTTATTAAAATGTTTAATCTCATAGAATACCAATAATAATTAACAATAAATGTTCACGAAAGATGTAGGCTGTATCTAAAGAATAGAAGGACTGAAAATTCCCATGAGTGCAAAGTAACTGAAACAAAAGAAAGAAGAAGAACACTAACTCCCCAACTCCGGGGTTACTGTTCTTCTTCTTTCCTTTGTTTGAGTTATTTGGCACTCATGGGAATTTTCAGTCCTTCTATTCTTTAGATACAGCCTACATCTTTCGTGAACATTTATTGTTAATTATTATTATTGGTATTCTATGAGATTAAACATTTGAATAAATTTATATCTAGTCACATTAGTAATTTTCTGTGTTTTTTGTATAAGTCAAACACCGATAACTCAGGAACTCCGTCTAGATGTTAAAATGTACATGTTCTATTTACAGTATATTACAGGGATTTGCAGTCCTAAACTTTCTGGTTTTCACTGTTAAATATCTATTTCTGTAAGGTATTACTTTTACTTGTGTTTTTCACTGTACTAATAAGTAAGATTTTTTTTTTGATAATTAAATTGATTAAAAATGAGACCACATGAGGAGTTTTTGTTTAGTCTATGTACAGGCTTTTTTAACCCCTTGACGACCGTCCATTGACTTTTGCCGACGGGGCTAGCCGGGCCTTATTCCTCCGCTATAGAGTTTTCACGTCGGGCAGGGAGTGGCAGCCCCAGCTAGCCCCGTCGGCAATCGCGGGATCCCAGCTGTCCTACCGTCAGCTGGGATCCCAACCCCCAAAAATTAAATATTTTAATATTTATTCCACAAGGTAAACGCCATAAAAAATAAAAAAGCCATAATTTCTATTTTTTTCACTGTTTGAGTCACAAAAAAAGGCATAAAACGCGATAAAAAAATCGGATATACCCCAAAATGGTCCGAATAAAAACTACAACTCTTCCGGCAAAAAAGGAGGCATCCCACAGCTCCGTAGTCAGACAAATAAAAGCTCTACGGGGCTGCGCGTGCTGCGAGACCAAATCCTCTATCATTATTTTAAAAAAAAGTTTTACTTTTTAAAAGTAGTAAAAAATAAAAAAAATTACATAAATTTGGTATTGGTGTGTCCGACCTGACACGGAGAATAAAGTTATTCTATTATTTTTACCGCAAGGGAAATTAACTAAAAATAAAACTCAAAAAACATTAGCGTAATTAATTTTTTTTTTAATTTTCCCTCTCCTAAACAATAAAAGTTATACAAAACATTATATGCACTCCAAAGTGGTGCGAAGGAAAAATACAACTTGCTACGCAAAAAAAGCCCCCTGTACTTTGAAATTTGCCTGTTTTTATATGGATTCTGATAGATACTGTATTTGATAGATCCGTTTGAGCAGCGGCGACTTCGGCGGGCGCCAGTTGTCGGCAGCATCCGGACTTCATTGGCGAAGTGTCGCGGCGAGGAAGGGGAGCAGTGTGCTGCGATGATTGCGAAGAGGCGGGCCTGTAGGCATCATGGGGGACGAGAATGACTCACTGACCGAACTTTCAGATTGTCCCACTCACTCACCACCTCCTCACTTCACTCTCTCTCTGTTGGTCTCCCCCAAATGGACCCCTCCTCTTCTCCATCTACACCTCAGGACTGATGCTGAAACGGATCTAACGAATAACTTATCAGAATCCATCCAAAAAATGGCAAATTTCAAATTAGGGGGGCTAACCTGTACCTAACCCCCACCTGACACCCCCAATATCTCTGGAACGAAAGGAGATCTAACGTTAATTTTTGCTGATCAAACCGGATCTAACAAATATCTATCAGAATCCATCCAAAAAACGGCAAATTTCAAATTAGGGGGGCTAACCCGTACCTAACCCCCCACCTGACACCCCCAATATCTCTGGAACAAAAGGAGATCTAACGTTAATTTTTGCTGATCAAACCGGATCTAACAAATATCTATCAGAATCCATCCAAAAAACGGCAAATTTCACATTAGGGGGGGCTAAGCCGTACCTAAGCCCCCACCTGACACCCCCAATATCTCGGGAATGAAAGGAGATCTAACGTTAATTTTTGCTGATGAAACCGGATCTAACGAATTTCTATCAGAATCCATCCAAAAAACGGCAAATTTCAAATTAGGGGGGCTAACCTGTAACTAACCCCCCACCTGACACCCCCAATATCTCGTGAACGAAAGGAGATCTAACGTTAATTTTTGCTGATCAAACCGGATCTAACGAATATCTATCAGAATCCATCCAAAAAACGGCAAATTTCAAATTGGGGGGGCTAACCTGTACCTAACCCCCCACCTGACACTCCCAATATCTCGTGAACGAAAGGAGATCTAACATTAATTTTTGCTGATCAAACCGGATCTAACGAATATCTATCAGAATCCATCCAAAAAACGGCAAATTTCAAATTAGGGGGGGGCTAACCTGTACCTAACCCCCCACCTGACACCCCCAATATCTCGTGAACGAAAGGAGATCTAACGTTAATTTTTGCTGATCAAACCGGATCTAACGAATATCTATCAGAATCCATCCAAAAAATGGCAAATTTCAAATTAGGGGGGCTAACCTGTACCTAACCCCCCACCTGACACCCCCAATATCTCGTGAACGAAAGATCTAACGTTAATTTTGGCTGATCAAACCGGATCTAACAAATATCTATCAGAATCCATCCAAAAAATGGCAAATTTCAAATTAGGGGGGGGCTAACCCCCCACCTGACACCCCCAATATCTCGGGAACGAAAGTGTCATGGTATAGGACATGGTTAATGTCCTGTCCACTCAGGGTTAACTTTTACTGGCCTCCCTTTGGATCTGGGAGGGTATTTATACCCAGTCCAGAGGGAGATTCTCTGTCAGCTATACTTTCGTTGTGACTGTGTATTTGACCCCCTGGTTTGTGTGTATACTGCTCTGCTTGTTTGATTCCCGTGTATGACCCGGTCTGTTTGCTCACTCTGCTCTCTGTCTCACTTTTTGCTAATATTGTCTTCTCCAGTTTGACCTCCTGGCTTGGCTATCGATACTCCGTTACAGTTTTGTCCCTATTGTACTGTCTATTGCCCGCTCTGGTTTACTGATCTATTGCTACGTCCTGACTATCCGTTCTGTCTAACCCTTTGGTACTGTCGTGCTATCTTGTGCTCTGATCTCAGCCTGTCCTGGTTTTCGTCCCTGTCTTTGCCCCTTGGTAACTTTATCTCGTTGTTACCCTGCTAGGAGTTTTCCTGCAGTTCCTCTATCTCTGGAGCTTAGGCCACGCCCCCAGCAGTCATGTGCTGCAGGTCCTGTTAGTCTGCAGTACACATCATTCATTACTGCTGCCTCTGAGAGACGTGTGGCCGGCTCCGCCCCTTGGCTGTCACATGCTGCGGAAGGTCCTGTTCCACAGAAACACACGTCTTCCCTGCTGCGGCTCTGCTTACAGGTATCTGGGGGCACAGTTGGTTCACTCAGGACACGTGCACTGGCTCAGTGAGCATGTGCAGTGCGGTGTCCCTGACATTGTAGCTGACCCTTACAGTCTTTCACTGGTGGTGGGGTGTTAGTACATTATGGATCCGGTACGGGCTCTCACTGAGCAGGTTAATGAGCTGTCCCAGCTTATGCAGAAGCTGTCTATGGAGCACCAAATTCTGGTTCAGTCGCATCAACAGGAACAGAGAGATGTGGCAGACGCTCTAATGGGGTCTGTTCCGTCGGGGTTCCAGGAGGGGGGCCCCACTGATGTATCTCTTGCGGACCCCGACCCCCCTGTAAAATTACCCGACAATTTTTCTGGAGATAAAAAATTGTTTAGGGTTTTTAAGGAGGGATGCAAGTTGTTCTTTGAATTGCGTCCCCGGACCTCTGGAAATGAAAGGCAGAGGGTGGGGATCGTAATGTCCTTATTAAGGGGGGCTCCGCAAGCATGGGCTTTCTCTCTCTCTTCCTCTGCTCCTGAACGTATGTCTGTGAACCTGTTCTTTGAGGCTCTGGGGCACATTTATGACGAGCCTGATAGAGTGCGTCTGGCTGAGAATATGGTGATGAGTGTGACACAGGGGAGGAACTCTGCTGAATGGTTCTGCTCAGAGTTCAGACGTTGGACAGCGGAAGTATCCTGGAATGATGCCGCCCTGAGGGGGTTGTTCCACAGGGGCCTATCTGACCGTCTGCAGGACGCTCTGGCATTACATCCTCCTCCCAATACTCTGGAGGACGCCATGATGCAGGCGGTCCGTATGGACCGGAGACTCCGTGCTAGGGGAATGATGCAACAAGAGACTCCCTTGTACTCCAAATTGTGTTACACCGCACCCGCATCTGAGCCCATGGAGATGGAGGCTGTCTCAGGAAAGGAACGAGGGAGAAGACAATATTAGCAAAACGTGAGACAGAGAACAGAGTGAGCAAACAGACCGGGTCATACACGGGAATCAAACAAGCAGAGCAGTATACACACAAACCAGGGGGGTCAAATACACAGTCACAACGAAATTATAGCTGACAGAGAATCTCCCTCTGGACTGGGTATAAATACCCTCCCAGATCCAAAGGGAGGCCAGCAAAAGTTAACCCTGAGTGGACAGGACATTAACCATGTCCTATACCATGACAGAAAGGAGATCTAACGTTAATTTTTTCTGATCAAACCGGATCTAACGAATATCTATCAGAATCCATCCAAAAAACGGCAAATTTCAAAGTTGGGGGGGCTAGCTACGGGTTAGCCCCCCCTGGAAAAGATCGTAAATATCTCATTTTGTAGGGGTGATCTAACGTTAGTTTTGGTTGATCAAACCGGATCTAACAAAGATCTAACGAATGTAATCATTTTTTACACAAATTTTCACTAAGGGGGGCTAACCCTGGGGTGGTGAAAAGGTCCCGTATACTGGTCTTGCTCAAGGCTGTTCTTCTGTCCGTGTCTGCTGCTGAGGCCTGTCCTCCAAGCCTAACAGAGGGACAGGTGGGCAAAAGGGACACATTACATGTTTCATTCCTCCTTGTGTGTGCCAGAGTGGATGTATTTTGCAAACAATAAGCATCCTATGTTAGAAGTTTTGGGGTTGCCTGGTGAGCTAGATTGTATAAGCCACAGGTCAGGATGGGCAACATGGATCAAAAGCCATGACACAACAGGGAGGACTTGCCAGATGGCATATAGAACGGCCAGTACAACAGGCTAGTGATGGGCAGTCCGGCTCTTTTTGGTGATCGGGCTCCACTCTCCAAAAAGAGACTCAGCGTCTCTTTTGGATCCTAAATAGATCCCTATTAAAAATGTCTTCACAATAGGTGAACACATATTTAAGATAACGTTAATGTGGCCGAAACCCTGACCACCCATGGCTGAACCCCCACCTACTTGCAGTCAGCCAATTAAATTGATGAGTGGGCCAAGTTTGGTTTGAGCGGGCAGAGTTACGCCCGTCAAGCACCGTAATTTTATCCCCCATGAGAGCCATTCACAAAATTTAGTGGCCCTCACTGGGATGCAGGCTCCCATCGTTCACAGCATGGAGCCGTCTCTGTCTCCGTTCGTTCGCAAACAACCCATCACTACAAGAGGCAGGCAAGCGGAGTAGAAAACATCAGAAGACAGAAGCAGTAGTGTTGGCATACACAGGAACTGAAAATGTGAACAATTCCAGAGCAGAGTTCTATATGCTTACAGCAGACAAAAAGAGAAAATACAGTTAGGGGGGCAGCATTTGAATTGTAAACAGCCCCAGAAAAGAGTCTGTTGTTTCTGTTATGCTTACAGCAGTTAGTTGAAAATCTGAGCCAGTAAGGAGATGCAGATTGAAGACACAGGCATTTACAGTCATGATTGACAGCTGAGAAACGCTAAGGCACACAATATCTGGATACAAAGCTTACTAAATACTCAGGCACATATGAGTGTCTTGAGACGGCCTTGAAATGCCTTGGGCAATGATATCACTGGAGTTCACCAGGCAACTTGTCAAACTTAGCGTGGACCACATCAAAGGATGGGGTCCATTGGGAAAGGTAGCATGTTCCGGTCTTTGAGCGGAGACAGGTGATTAACATTATGGTTAATCTGTTGCTGCAGCTTATGTTTAGCAGACCTTAAAGAAAATGGCACCCTTTTTAACAAGACTGATACTATTTGCCACCCTGAGTAGTGAAAAAAAAATGGACTGATCAAGATCTAGAATAAATATTGAGCTGATATCTAGACAAGAAGGTGATTGTTACGATTTGGTAGCTGAGGAGCGCAGGCAAAAAGGCAACACACCAGAGCAGTTGGAATCTATGAGATTGCAGTACCCTGATTAACCACCAAAACTAGAGGCAGCCGTGGAGCGTTCCTACGTTGGTCCTAGACGCCTCGTCACAGCCTGAGAAACTAACTACACCTAAAGATAGAAATAGGAAAGCTATCTGCCCCGGAGCAGAACCCCAAAGATAATAGAAAGCCCCCAAACATGTAATGGCGGTTAGACAAGATGAAATACTGACACAGAAAGAAAATAGTATGAGCAAACGCTGGGGCCCAAACTAACTAAATAGAAAAGGATAGGAAGGGCACTTACTGCAATCCCAGAAAACCCTGAAAAGCACCAACTTTACTAATTTCAAAAACGCCTGAGATCACACGACCTCTTCCACCTAAACTAGTTCTCTGGCGTAACAAAATCAAAACAGCAGCCACTGAAAAAACCGGAAAAAGCAAAAGCACAAACATCAGTGGCTGAACTAAACTGAGAGGGCAAAAGCCCCCGGAGGGGACCCTGAAGGCCCCCACAGAAGTGCAGGACAAAATGCAAAAATATAGCACAAAAAACAAAAAGAAGAAAATGTCTTATCTGTTAGCAGGAGATGCAGACACGACACAGCAGGCTACAAGGGAAACAGGAATGAAGGATTCAGACCAGAACAATTGATCACCGGCAACCCTGATGGGAAGGTGACTCCCTTATATAAGACCAGTCAGCAACACCTGATTCCCAGTCCTCACAATCTTCACTGGACAGACCAGCACCGCTTGTAACCACCAGAGGAAGCCTCTGCTCAGAACTCATCTCAAACCCATTCACAACAGTACCCCCCCCTTGAGGAGGGGTCACCGAACCCTCATTTGAGCAACCAGGTCGGTCAGGATGAGTTCTATGATACGCACGGATAAGTCTCCTAGCATGGATGTCCGAAGCAAACACCCAAGAATTGTCTTCCTGACCATAACCTCTCCATTTAACCAAATACTGGAGTTTCCGTCTAGAAAAACGAGAATCTAATATTTTCTCAACCACATACTCCAGATTGCCCTCAACCAAAACAGGGTCAGGAGGCACAGCAGCAGGAACCACTGGCTCAACAAACCTCTTCAACAAGGACTTGTGGAACACGTTATGGATCTTAAATGTCCCTGGAAGACGCAAACGAAAAGAAACAGGATTAATAATCTCCATGATCTTATAAGGTCCAATGAACCTAGGCTTAAATTTAGGAGATGCTACTCTCATAGGAATATTCTTTGAGGACAACCAGACCAAGTCCCCCACTTTAAACCGAGGACCATCAGTCCTATGCCGGTTAGCAAACCGCTGGGCCTTCTCCTGAGAGAGGGACAACCTCTCCACTACCTGGTCCCAAATCTGTTGCATACGCTCCACAACAGAGTCAACACCTGGACAGACAGAAGCCTCCGTCTGTCCTGAAGAAAATCAAGGGTGAAACCCAGAATTACAGAAAAACGGAGACATCAAAGTGGCAGAGCTGGCCCTATTATTAAGAGCAAACTCAGCCAAAGGCAAAAAAGAGACCCAGTCATCCTGATCAGCAGACACAAAGCATCTTAAATAAGTCTCCAATGTCTGGTTTGTTCTCTCAGTTTGACCATTGGTCTGAGGATGAAATGCCGAGGAGAAAGACAATTGAACACCCAGTTTAGAACAAAAAGTCCTCCAAAATCTGGAAACAAACTGGACTCCTCTGTCAGACACAATGTTCTCAGGAATGCCGTGTAAACGAACCACGTGCTGAAGGAACAACGGCACCAATTCAGAGGAGGAAGGCAACTTAGGTAATGGCACAAGATGTATCATTTTGGAAAACCTATCACAAATTACCCAGATGGTGGTCATTCTCTGAGAAACAGGAAGGTCGGAAATGAAATCCATAGAGATATGGGTCCATGGTCTCTTGGGCACAGGCAATGGCATCAACAAACCACTAGAGCGAGAGCAAGGCTTGGAGCGAGAGCAAGTCCCGCAGGACTGCACAAATTCCCTGACATCACGAGACAAGGTAGGCCACCAAAAGGACCGACTAACCAAGTCTCTGGTACCAAAAATTGCCCAGCCAATGCGGAACAATGAATCTCAGACATCACACTCTTTTTCCACTGGTCCGGGACAAACAATTTTCCAACAGGGCAGCACTCGGGCCTATCCTCCTGACACCCCTCCAGAGCAAGTCTCAAATTGGGCGAGATGGCGGAAAGAACTACACCCTCTTTCAAAATAACAGAAGGATCAGATAACTCAGGAGAGTCCGCAAGGAAACTCCCCGAGAGGGCATCCGCCTTAACATTCTTAGTGCCAGGAAGAAAGGAAACCACAAAATTAAAACGTGTGAAAAACAAGGCCCACCTGGCCTGTCTAGGATTGAGTCGCTTGGCAGATTCCAGATAGACCAGATTCTTATGGTCCGTAAGGACCACCACCTGATGTTTGGCTCCCTCCAGCCAATGTCTCCACTCTTCAAAAGCCCACTTCATGGCCAATAACTCCCGATTACCCACGTCATAATTACGTTCAGTAGGAGAAAATTTTCGAGAGAAAAAGGCACAAGGGTTACTTTTAGAGGTCTCTGGATCTTTTTGGGACAAAACGGCACCTGCCCCAATTTCAGAGGCATCAACCTCCACCTGAAATGGCAGAGAAACATCAGGCTGCCGTTAGAACAGGAGCAGAAGTGAATCTCTGCTTAAGTTCCTGAAATGCAGAGACTGCCTCAGGAGGCCAATTCACCACATCAGAACCCTTTCTGGTCAAATCAGTTAATGGTTTAACAATAACCGAGAAATTACCAATAAATTTACGATAAAAATTGGCAAAACCCAAAAATCTCTGAAGAGCCTTTAATGAAGTAGGTTGGACCCAATCACAGATGGCCTGAACCTTGACTGGGTCCATTTCAATAACAGATGGGGACAAAATGAATCCCAGAAATGAGATCCTCTGTACGCCAAAAAGACACTTTGATCCCTTCACATACAGAGCATTCTCTCTCAAAATCTGGAACACAGTTCGAACATGTTTCACATGAGAGTCCCAGTCATTAGAAAAAATCAAGATATCATCCAAATAAACAATCAGAAATTTGTCCACAAAATCCCTGAAAATGTCATTCATGAAGGACTGGAAGACGGAAGGAGCATTAGTGAGCCCAAAGGGCATCACTAGGTACTCAAAATGCCCTTCAGGGGTATTGAATGCCGTCTTCCATTCATCCCCGTGCTTAATGCGAATAAGGTTATACGCCCCCCTGAGGTCAAGCTTGGTAAACCAAGTAGCGTTTTTCACCCTGGAAAACAGGTCAGAAATCAAGGGTAACGGGTATTGATATTTCACAGTAATATTGTTCAAGAGACGATAATCAATACACGGCCTTAATGAACCATCCTTTTTGGCCACAAAGAAAAAACCGGCACCTAAGGGTGAAGAGGATGGTCTGATATGACCCTTCTCCAATGATTCCTTGATATAAGACCGCATAGCGTCATGTTCAGGTACAGACAAGTTAAAAAGGCGACCCTTAGGGAATTTACTACCCGGCACTAATTCAATAGCGCAGTCATAGCTCCTATGGGGAGGCAAGGATGCAGATTTACTTTCGCTAAACACATCAGAAAAATCAATCAAAAAGTCAGGAACATCCTGAGCCTGGGGGGAGGCAGAAAAAACAGGAGTGTTGGTATTAACACATTGGCAGTCCCAACTGGTTACAGACACAGATTTCCAATCCAAAACAGGATTATGAGACTGTAACCAAGGGAAACCCAGCACGATAATGTCATGCAGATTATACAGAACCAAAAATTTGCAGCACTCCTGGTGATCAGGTTCAACCCTCATTATCACCTGAGTAGAAAACTGGGGTTTATTCTCAGCCAAAGGGGTAGAATCGATCCCCAGTAGGGGAATAGACTTCTGTAGGGGTATCAAGGGAAACCCACAACGTTTAGCAAAATCATAATCCATCAGGTTAATAGCTGCTCCAGAATCAACGAAAGCCTGAGCAGAAAATGAGGACAGAGAGCATATCAGAGTGACAGTTAATAAAAACTTAGTCTGAATACTACCCAAGACAACTGAGCGTGCAAAACGTCTTCCCCGCTTAGGTGTCATGGGTGCATCGCCACGAAGATTGTCGCGATTGCACATTCTGACTTCTCGCAGCTGAGTTGCTGTTTCTTTGTGTTTGGTAATGAGGGAGTTAATTTTACCTAGCTCTTTGCTAAGACTAGGTCCAGCCTCGCCCGGCTGCTTTTGATTATGTTCTAATTAGCTTCCTTTATATAGCTGCCAGTCTGCTGGTTAGATGCCGGTGAAAGCATTCATACAGACTGCAGATAGGATCGGTTCTGAGAAGACTTAAACTAAGAGCTCTTTTGTTGTTTCTCCTCACCTTGCTTATAGTTTATCTCCTAGACCTTTGGTGTTCCCTCTGTGTTTTAATGTTGTATGCAAGACAGTATTTACTTTATCCCCTGTCTGTCTCGTTTGTCTATACTGTTTGTTAACCTTTACCTGTCCATTCCCTATGGTGGTAATCAGGGTCCTTCTAAAGACTAGATTACAGTGGTCAGGGATTTATAGGAGACAGGGTTTACGCTGGTGGCCTGGACCTCTGTACCATTAACAGTACCTCCAGGTAGAGGGACTAGTCAGGACCCCAGTTTAGGGTCAGCATAGACCCCGGTCCACCTCTAGCCAGAGACAGCGTGAAAAGGATTCAGTATTGACCCACAGGATATTATGTCAGGTAATACTATGCTATATATACATGTTAATGTTACCTATTTATATGTTATATAGAATGTTGTTCCACTTGATAGATTACTGACATTATATATTTATACATCTGCTAGACAGCGTGACATTTTCACCGGCCCAACTATAGATTCTCCCCAGCTACCATGGATCCAGTAGCCCAGCTTGCCCTGCAGTTGCAGAAATTGTCCATGGAGTTTACGGACATTAAGTCCAAGGTTTTGTCCCCCCGGAGCAAACCAGATCTGAACCTAAGGTTGCTCTCCGGACAGGTTCACTGGTGGGCGGGACAAATTTTTTACCTTCCGGGAGGCATGTAAATTGTACTTTCGGCTACGGCCTCGGTCATCGGGGAGCGAGGAGCAGAGGGTGGGAATTGTCATCTCGCTCTTACAAGGGGACCCTCAATCCTGGGCGTTCTCTCTTCCTCTGGGCTCCCCGGCCCTCCAGTCAGTAGATCGATTTTTTGCTGCCCTGGGGCTGGTGTATGATGACCCGGATCGGGTCTCCCTTGCTGAAACGAAGTTACGTAGGATACAGCAGGGAGATCGTCCGGCGGAGGAATTTTCTTCTGAGTTCCGTAGATGGGCCACAGATACTCAGTGGAATGACCCAGCTCTTAGGAGCCAGTTTTGTCAAGGGTTATCTGACAAATTAAAAGATGTTTTGGCTCAGTATGATTCTCCTCCTTCACTGGAGGCTGCTATGGCCCTTGCTATTCGTATTGATAGACGGCTTCGGGGGAGGTGCGAGGTAACTCCGCCCCTGTTATTACTCCACCCACTACTAAAGTCCCTTATATGGAGGTTCCCCGGTCTGTTCTGAGGAACCTATGCAGTTGGGTGGGACATCATTTTGTAGGAGGGAATCGGCGGTGCGCCGCAAGACAAGAAGGTGTTTCTTCTGCGGGAGAGAGGGACATTTTGTTGGGGGGTGTCCCTCCCGTGCCTCATTGAGCAAAAAAGTCACCGAAAAACTGTTAATCCCAGGTTGTGTGGTGGACGACAACCTGGGAGTAGGTATTTCGTCCCAGGTCCGTCTCAATTTCTCGTGCCTGCGGAGGTGGTGGTTGGTGCGAGAGTTGAGAGGATTTCTGTTCTTCTTGATAGTGGGTCTGGGGCTAATATGGTGGACGCTCGGTTTGCCCAGGTGCAAGGTATGCAACTGAGTGTATTGGCCAAACCGATCCCTATACTTTCTATTGACGCCAGACCTCTCGGTCAAGGTAGCTTTGTACAAGCTGTTCATAACATAGACCTTCGAGTAGGGGCAATACATAAAGAACAGTTGTCTTGTTATGTGTTGGAGGGTCTTCCTACTCCTATTGTGTTGGGACTTCCCTGGTTGGCTAAACATAACCCAGTGATTGATTGGCAATCCAGAAAGATAAGCCAGTGGGGTGAATTTTGCAAGAATAACTGCATGAACATGGTCATCGGTGCGGTCATGCCTAGGACTTTGCCTCCTTTTCTGGAGGACTTAGGGGAGAAGTTCTCAGAGGAGGGGTGTCAAAAGTTACCTCCTCATCGCACGTATGACTGCTCAATAAAATTGCTTCCTGATGCCTTATCTCGTAGTTTCCCAGGGGCCGGAAAGACGGATGACCCGGTTCCTATCCTTCAGGAAGGAGTGGTGGTGTCGGCTGTGTGCTCTGAGCTTGAGGAGGAGGTGTTGGAGGCTCAGGGGGACGCCCCTGTAGGACCTCCAGGGAAACTGTTTGTTCCTAATCAGTTAAGACAAAAAGTTATCGAGGCACATCATAGTTCTGCTTTAGCAGGACATCCAGGGAGTAAAGCAACTGTGGATCTCCTTTCTCGCCGGTTTTGGTGGCCTAACTTAAATAAAGAGGTAATAACTTTTGTCGCGTCCTGTGGAGTTTGTGCTCGCTCTAAGACCCCACATACCCGTCCATCTGGGGTTCCTGAGGAGGAACGATTCTCGTCGTCACTTGCTTCAGTTTGGAGAGGAATGCTGAATGGTCTGAGTGCTATGGGGAACTGTTTCAAGCGGAGGTCTGATAGGAGGAGAGTGTCTGGTCCGGACCTAGGTGTGAACGATCTGGTGTGGTTGTCTACCAAGAATATAAAACGCAAAGTTCCCTCCTGGAAACTGGGTCCCAGGTTCATCGGTCCATACAGGATCAGTTCTATAATTAATCCTGTGGCATTTCGTCTGGACCTCCCTCCTACGTTTAAAATCCATAATGTATTCCACAAATCGTTGCTTAAGAGGTACGTGGCGCCAGTTATACCGTCACTTCTACCTCCTCCTCCAGTGGTGGTCAATGGTAACTTAGAATTTCAAGTGTTGAAGATCATTGACTCACGTCTGAATCGCCGGTCCCTTCAGTATTTGGTTCATTGGAAGGGATATGGTCCTGAGGAGAGGACGTGGGTCTCTGCGTCTGAGATTAACGCAGATCGATTGGTTCGGATCTTCCACACGACTTACCCGGACAGACCTGGCCCTGAGGGTCCGGAGGCCCCTCGTAGAAGGGGGGGTACTGTCATGGGTGCATCGCCACGAAGATTGTCGCGATTGCACATTCTGACTTCTCGCAGCTGAGTTGCTGTTTCTTTGTGTTTGGTAATGAGGGAGTTAATTTTACCTAGCTCTTTGCTAAGACTAGGTCCAGCCTCGCCCGGCTGCTTTTGATTATGTTCTAATTAGCTTCCTTTATATAGCTGCCAGTCTGCTGGTTAGATGCCGGTGAAAGCATTCATACACACTGCAGATAGGATCGGTTCTGAGAAGACTTAAGCTAAGAGCTCTTTTGTTGTTTCTCCTCACCTTGCTTATAGTTTATCTCCTAGACCTTTGGTGTTCCCTCTGTGTTTTAATGTTGTATGCAAGACAGTATTTACTTTATCCCCTGTCTGTCTCGTTTGTCTATACTGTTTGTTAACCTTTACCTGTCCATTCCCTATGGTGGTAATCAGGGTCCTTCTAAAGACTAGATTACAGTGGTCAGGGATTTATAGGAGACAGGGTTTACGCTGGTGGCCTGGACCTCTGTACCATTAACAGTACCTCCAGGTAGAGGGACTAGTCAGGACCCCAGTTTAGGGTCAGCATAGACCCCGCTCCACCTCTAGCCAGAGACAGCGTGAAAAGGATTCAGTATTGACCCACAGGATATTATGTCAGGTAATACTATGCTATATATACATGTTAATGTTACCTATTTATATGTTATATAGAATGTTGTCCCACTTGATAGATTACTGACATTATATATTTATACATCTGCTAGACAGCGTGACATTAGGGCAGATTGAAATAGCATGAGAGGCATCACCACAGTATAAACATAACCCATTGCGCTTTCGAAACTCATGACGCTGTGCCCCAGACACCACTCTATCACACTGCATGGGTTCAGAAGCTGGTTCACAAGGCAACACTATTCCACGCATACTTCTCCGCTCACGCAAACGTCTGTCAATTTGAATCGCTAATGACATAGAATCATTGAGACCAGAGGGGACAGGGAATCCCACCATAACATCCTTTACATTATCTGACAGACCCTTCCGGAAAAGGGCTGCCAAAGCGTCGTCATTCCATTTGGTCAGGACTGCCCACCTACGGAATCTCTGACAGTATAACTCAGCGTCCTCAAGCCCCTGATTTAATGCCAACAAGGCTTTTTCAGCTTGATCAGTGACATTAGGCTCATCGTACAATAACCCCAAAGCCTGAAAAAATGCATCAACATCACTCAAAACAGGATCCCCAGGTGTCAGGGAAAAAGCCCAATCCTGAGGATCGCCGCGCAGGAGAGAGATGATAATTTGAACCTGCTGCGCTGCGTTCCCTGAGGACTTAGATTTTAAGGCAAAAAACAATTTACAATTATTTTTGAAATTCTGAAACTTAGCTCGATCCCCTAAAAACAAATCTGGCATGGGAATCCTAGGTTCCACAACAGGCAACCTAGCAAGATAGATAGCAATACTCCGAACCTCAGCGGCAAGCTGATCCACACGGCCAGACAACTGTGCAAACTCCATAGAGGAAAAGATCCTCCCCAGCACCCAGAGATACAGAAGGAAAAAAAAAAATGCAACAAACAGAAAAATATCTCTGACAACTCTGACAACCTTTTTTTTTTTTTTCTTTCACAATATTTTTTTTCCCTTCTGTGAGTACCATACAGTTTTCAATTTTTTAGGCCGGTGATACTGTTACGATTTGGTAGCTGAGGAGCGCAGGCAAAAAGGCAACACACCAGAGCAGTTGGAATCTATGAGATTGCAGTACCCTGACTAACCACCAAAACTAGAGGCAGCCGTGGAGCGTTCCTACGTTGGTCCTAGACGCCTCGTCACAGCCTGAGAAACTAACTACACCTAAAGATAGAAATAGGAAAGCTATCTGCCCCGGAGCAGAACCCCAAAGATAATAGAAAGCCCCCAAACATGTAATGGCGGTTAGACAAGATGAAATACTGACACAGAAAGAAAATAGTATGAGCAAACGCTGGGGCCCAAACTAACTAAATAGAAAAGGATAGGAAGGGCACTTACTGCAATCCCAGAAAACCCTGAAAAGCACCAACTTTACTAATTTCAAAAACGCCTGAGATCACACGACCTCTTCCACCTAAACTAGTTCTCTGGCGTAACAAAATCAAAACAGCAGCCACTGAAAAAAACGGAAAAAGCAAAAGCACAAACATCAGTGGCTGAACTAAACTGAGAGGGCAAAAGCCCCCGGAGGGGACCCTGAAAGCCCCCACAGAAGTGCAGGACAAAATGCAAAAATATAGCACAAAAAACAAAAAGAAAAAAATGTCTTATCTGTTAGCAGGAGATGCAGACACGACACAGCAGGCTACAAGGGAAACAGGAATGAAGGATTCAGACCAGAACAATTGATCACCGGCAACCCTGATGGGAAGGTGACTCCCTTATATAAGACCAGTCAGCAACACCTGATTCCCAGTCCTCACAATCTTCACTGGACAGACCAGCACCGCTTGTAACCACCAGAGGAAGCCTCTGCTCAGAACTCATCTCAAACCCATTCACAACAGGTGATGTTGTGGTGTAAAGAGAAAACAGAAAGGGACCCAACACTGAACATTGGGAAACTGAGACAAAGAGATGAAGTGAGGACAAAATTGAACAGAAAAAGACAGACTGCAAGGGCAGTAGGAGAGAGGTAGCAGTAACACCAGGATGGGTCAGAGCCAATATGACACAAAGGAGTGAAGAGTGGCAGCATTATTCATTGGGTGATCTATAGTGCAGATCTAGAAAGGTAATTACCGCCTATGGGATGTTAACACCAATATTTTGGCTAATGCAGTCAATATACAACAAATTGACCCACCATTGTGGAAGAGCTTTTTAAGACTTAGGGTGGCTAAGGCATGCTTATATGGGTTAGCCAATTTAAGTGTATGATAACAACTATACTGGAGACTTGATATTGTGGCACTTCTGTCACATTTCCTCAGTGAGTAGTGATGAGTGAGTATACTCGTTGCTCGGGTTTTCCCGAGCACGCTCGGGTAATCTCCAAGTATTTGGAAGTGCAGGGAGATTTAGTTTCTGTTGCCGTAGCTGCATGATTTGCGGCCGCTTGACAGCCTGAATACATGTGGGGATTCCTTAACAAACAGGCATTCCTCATGTTCTCAGGCTGTCCAGCAGCCATAAATCATGCAGCTGCGGCAAGAGAAGCTAAATGTCCGAGCACGTCCACATACTCGGAGACCACCCGAGCATGCTCGGGAAAACCCTAGCAACGAATATACTCGCTCATTACTATCAGTGAGTGATTGTTTGCTGTCCTATGGAACCTGGGCTCATGCTGAGTTATCAGTGTTTTGATTGACAACTCGGCTGTCCAGTTTTGTTATGGGTGTGCTGAGCTGTTGGTGCTTTGATTGACAGCTCGGCTGTCCAACCTGGGACTGGGAGGTGCTGGACTTTCTCCAAGTGTTCTCTATTCTGGAGATTGCCTAAGCTAGTTAACTGAGCTGTTTGGCTCTGATCCCTGCCAGACGTAGTTTATGCTTCTTGGTGAGTTTTTGCTTGATTATTTTGTTCTGAGTTCTGACCTTCCTCTGCCTGGACCGTGTTCTGACTATCCTTTTGTCTTGTCCTTTTGCCGTTATCCGCTATCCCTGGTATTTTGACCCTGGACCGTGACCTTACTTTCGCCTTTGTCTTTTCCCTTGGCTCTCATGCTACTGACCCCGGAACATCTGACTTCTCTTCCTCATGGTCTGACCTTGAGTAGTGACTAGCATCACAACTTCCTAATATATAAGTTTTACAGTATTACAGTTGCCTACACTTGTTAGTCTTCCTCATAGACTGCACAGAGCTCCTGATCTCAAAATGTCTACTTTTGGTAGAGCCTTTGATCAGACCTGTCCGTCAGCCTTTTACATTCGAAAGAATGTACATAGAAAAGTTGCCAGCTGATTGGTGGGGATGCTAGATGTGAAACTCAGATCAATCTGATATGGATGATCTAACCAACAGTCCATTGGGGAATGACAGACAGCACGGACAAGATTTAAGGGAATGAAAAAAAGAGCAGATAGTGATTAGTAAATTCTTCTTCTGTTACAGATGTAACTTGTTGAATATAAATTTGCGGAGAATGTGGTACATGTTTTTATATATTTAATTATTTTTGTCTTTAATATAGTAGGCAAGGTCGTGGATGCTGAGATCAATTGCAGGTGCTTGGACTATGAGGCCAAAAAGTGCTTTGGATGTTTGACAAAAAAGAGGTTGAAGGGGTTGTCACATTAAAGGGAACCTATATTTTTCCCTTTTCATATGTTAAGCGCCATGGATTAAATGGCGCTATATAAATGTATAATAATAATAATAACCTGTCAAGTGAAAAAACGCTGTTAACCTGCAGATATAGAGTTAATCTGCAGGCTAATAGCATTCTGAACCTACTTGGTGCCTGCACTTAAGACCCCCCCCCCTACCAGGAGTAAATTAACTTTATTACTCCTGGTATCATTTTGGTTTCAGTCATAAGCATGATGCAGGCGCAGGTTCAGTCACTCAGTGTATAGATTGTGGTGACTATAACGCGCTCCCGGCACTTACTAAATTTCCTATGTTATTTACATGTACTATTACTACCCTGACTAATGAGCACCCAGCCTTATTTTTTTGTCAGTTCAGTGGCCAGTGTGAACATTTGCCTACAAGTTACATGCATACCACCCATTAAGACAAGAGCAAACACAATGTGTGATAATAAGAATATTCTTGTGCACAGAAGCCCTGGACTCGACGTATAAATGACCCTCGGGAATTACTGTATGTATTTATTGAAATGTGCAGTGATTTATGCAATAGATTACTAGAACAAAAAGGCGCATGTCATATTACAATATCATAGAGGCAAATAAAAATAGTATATAATAACGGTAGGAGCGTCACTCTGTCTGAAGCCTTTTTAGACTGCGCAAGCGCGACACGCCTGCGCAGTCTGGCTCCAGACAGAGTGAGGCATCCAGAGCGGTGAGTACTCTGTATGGCGCCGGAGATCGCAGTATGCGTACTGGATGCATACCGCGATCTCCGGCGCCATACTCACATACTTATCTGACCGGGAGGAGCGTTGTCACGGCGCTTCTCTTCTCCCGGGGCAGGAGACCAGGAGTGCGCGTCGGATCGCGCATGCGCAATAGCGCTATCCGGCGCCATTTTGCTGAAGACACATTTACAGTGTGTCTTCAGCAATATGGCGCCGGACCGCGCGGTATGGGCATGCGCGTACTCCGGCGCCGCTCTCCTCCCCCGGCGTCCAGCTGAACGGAACAGCGCTGAAGCACAGGGATGAAAGGTGAGTATAAATGTTTTTTTGTTTTTTTTGGGTATCTGTGCAGTTTAATAGCGGTGAGGGGGCCATGCACATCAGGATAGGGGGGGCGTGAGGGGACCATGCACATCAGGATTGGGGGTTGAGGGGGCCATGCACATCAGGATAGGGGGGGCGTGAGGGGGCCATGCACATCAGGATTGGGGGGGTGAGGGGACCATGCATATCAGGATTGGGGTGTGAGGGGACCATGCACATCAGGATTGGGGGGTGAGCGGACCATGCACATCAGGATTGGGGGTGAGCGGACCATGCACATCAGGGTTGGGGGGTGAGAGGACCATGCACATCAGGATTGGGGGGTGAGCGGACCATGCACATCAGGGTTGGGGGGTGAGAGGACCATGCACATCAGGATTGGGGGTGAGCGGATCATGCACATCAGGGTTGGGGGGTGAGAGGACCATGCACATCAGGATTGGGGGGTGAGCGGACCATGCACATCAGGATTGGGGGGTGAGCGGACCATGCACATCAGGATTGGGGGTGAGCGGACCAAGCACATCAGGATTGGGGGGGTGAGGGGACCATGCACATCAGGATTGGGGGGTGAGGGGACCATGCACATCAGGATTGGGGGGTGAGAGGATCATGCACATCAGGATTGGGGGGTGAGGGGACCATGCACATCAGGATTGGGGAGTGAGCGGACCATGCACATCAGGATTGGGGGGGTGAGGGGACCATGCACATCAGGATTGGGGGGTGAGGGGACCATGCACATCAGGATTGGAGGGTGAGCGGACCATGCACATCAGCATTGGGCGATGAGGGGACCATTCATACCAGGAGCGGTGAGTACTCTGTATGGCGCCGGAGATCGCGGTATGCGTACTGGATGCATACCGCGATCTCCGGCACCATACTCACATACTTACCTGACCGGGAGGAGCGTTGCCACGGCGCTTCTCTTCTCCCGGGGCAGGAGACCAGGAGTGCGCGTCGGATCGCGCATGCGCAATAGCGCTATCCGGCTCCATTTTGCTGAAGACACATTTACAGTGTGTCTTCAGCAATATGGCGCCGGACCGCGCGGTATGGGCATGCGCGTACTCCGGCGCCGCTCTCCCCCCCGGCGTCCAGCTGAACGGAACAGCGCTGGAGCACAGGGATGAAAGGTGAGTATAAATGTTTTTTTTTTTTGGGGTATCTGTGCAGTTTAATAGCGGTGAGGGGGCCATGCACATCAGGATAGGGGGGGCGTGAGGGGACCATGCACATCAGGATTGGGGGGTGAGGGGACCATGCACATCAGTATTTAGGGGTGAAGGGACCATGCACATCAGGATTGGGGGTGAGGGGACCATGCACATCAGGATTGGGGGGTGAGGGGACCATGCACATCAGGATTGGGGGTTAGCGGACCATGCACATCAGGATTGGGGCGTGAGGGGACCATGCACATCGGGATTGGGGGGTGAGTGGACCATGCACATCAGGGTTGGGGGGTGAGAGGACCATGCACATCAGGGTTGGGGGGTGAGGGGACCATGCACATCAGGATTGGGGGGTGAGGGGACCATGCACATCAGGATTGGGGGGTGAGGGGACCATGCACATCAGGATTTGGGGGGTGAGGGGACCATGCACATCAAGATTGGAGGGTGAGCGGACCATGCACATCAGGATTGGGCGATGAGGGGACCATTCATACCAGGATTGGGGGGTGAGGGGACCATTCATACCAGGATTGGGGGGTGAGGGGTCCATTCATACCAGAATTGGGGGTGACGGGACCATTCATACCAGAATTGGGGGGGTGAGGGGACCATGCATTCCAGGATTGGGCAGGAGGTGACCTTGCATACCAGGATGAGGAATGGGGTGCCATGCATAGTAGATTTGGGTGGGGGTGAGGGGACCATACATACCAGGATAGGGATGAGGGGTGCCATGCATACCAGAATAGGAGGGGGGAAGCACATACCAGAATGGGAGACCATGTACCTATAAAAATGCTTGCCACCCGGGCGTAGAACGGGTTCATCACTAGTAGTATATAATGCTGATGTATACATAATAATCAAAAATTACCCACAAAAGGGCTGTAAAAAATATAATGTATAAAATAGTATGACACAAACCCAAAAGGATGTACGACCCACAAGGAAACAAAAGGCAACAAGGACAGCTGTAATCAAAACATAGTACAAGTAACATAATATAATGTACAGTGCCTTGCGAAAGTATTCGACCCCCTGGAACTTTTCCCCTATACAGTTATATGAAAAAGTTTGGGCACCCCTATTAATCTTAAGCTTAATGTTTTATAAAAATTGGTGTTTTTGCAACAGCTATTTCAGTTTGATATATCTAATAACTATTGGACACAGTAATGTTCCTGCCTTGAAATGAGGTTTATTGTACTAGCAGAACATGTGCAATCTGCATTCAAACAAAAATTGACAGTTGCATAAGTATGGGCACCCTTATCATTTTCTTGTTTTAAATACTCCTACCTACTTTTTACTGACTTACTAAAGCACTTTTTTGGTTTTGTAACCTCATTGAGCTTTGAACTTCATAGCCAGCTGTATGCAATCATGAGAAAAGCTACTTAAAGTGGCCACTTGCAAGTTGTTCTCCTGTTTGAATCTCCTCTGAAGAGTGGCATCATGGGCTCCTCAAAACAACTGTCAAATGATCTGAAAACAAAGGTTATTCAACATAGTTGTTCAGGGGAAGGATACAAAAAGCTGTCTCAGAGATTTAACCTGTCAGTTTCCACTGTGAGGAACATAGTAAGGAAATGGAAGAACACAGGGACAGTTCTTGTTAAGGCCAGAAGTGGCAAGCCAAGAAAAACATCAGAAAGGCAGAGAAGAAGAATGGTGAGATCAGTCAAGGACAATCCTCAGACCACCTCCAGAGAGCTGCAGCATCAACTTGCTGCAGATGGTGTCACTGTGCATCGGTCAACTATACAACGCACTTTGCACAAGGAGAAGCTGTATGGGAGAGTGATGTGAAAGAAGCCGTTTCTGCAAGCATGCCACAAACAGAGTCGGCTGAGGTATGCAAAAGCACCTTTGTAGAAGCCAATTTCTTTTTGGAAGAAGGTCCTGTGGACTGATGAAACCAAGATTGAGTTGTTTGGTCATACAAAAAGGCGTTATGCATGGCGTCAAACAAACACAGCATTCCAAGAAAAACACTTGCTACCCACAGTAAAATTTGGTAGAGGTTCCATCATGCTTTGGGGCTGTGTGGCCAATGCCGGCACCGGGAATCTTGTTAAAGTTGAGGGACGCATGGATTCCACTCAGTATCAGCAGATTCTTGACAATAATGTTCAAGAATCAGTGACAAAGTTGAAGTTACGCAGGGGATGGATCTTTCAGCAAGACAATGATCCAAAACACCGC
This sequence comes from Oophaga sylvatica, assembly GCA_033576555.1. Lineage (NCBI taxonomy): Eukaryota > Metazoa > Chordata > Amphibia > Anura > Dendrobatidae > Oophaga > Oophaga sylvatica. Next base: position 29,285 of record JARQOD010003253.1, on the reverse strand, counting down.
TCCAAATCTACTAAGGCATTCATGCAGAGGAACAATTACAATGTTCTGGAATGGCCATCCCAGTCCCCAGACCTGAATATCATTGAACATCTGTGGGATCATTTGAAGAGGGCTGTCCATGCTCGGCGACCATCAAACTTAACTGGAATTGTTTTGTAAAGAGGAATTGTTAGGGACACCGCACTATACTTGCTCACTGAGCCAGTGCGTGTGTCCTGAGTGAACAAACTATGCCCAAAGATACCTGTAGCAGAGCCGCAGCAGGGATGACGTGTGTTTCTGAGGAACAGGACCTTCCACATGTGACTGCTAGTGGGCGGAGCCAGCCACACGTCTCTCAGGGGCAACAGTAGCAGATAGAGAATGCTTCAGACCAAAGGACCTGCAGGCACGTGACTGCTAGTGGGCGTGGCCTAAGCTCCTGAGAGCTATGAGGTGAAGGAAAACTCCTAGAAGGGTAACTACAAGACACAGTTACCAAGGGGCATAGACAGAACGGATAATCAGGACGTAGCCAAGGGGTCATACACATAGAGGGCGACGAAGTACAAGAGGAGCAGGCAGAGCGGAGTCAGAACGTAGCCAAGGGTCATACACGTAGAGGGCAGCAGAGTACAAAAGGGACAGGCAAAACTCGAAACAGGGACACAGCCAAATCAGAACCAGACAGACAGAACGTAGCACAGGCACAAAGCACTGGCACAAGCACAACAGGGTCACACACACTCGGCCAAGGGTCAGAGTATAAGCGACAGAGGATGGCCCCACAATGAGGCTATAAAAAGCCTCCCAGAATCCCAGAGTGAGGCCATCCCGGTTAACCCTAAAACCACCTAATCCCAGAAACTCAGCAGACCATGACAGGAATGGTCAAGAATACCTTCATCCAGGATTCAGGAACTCATTAAAAGCTACAGGAAGCAACTAGAGGCTGTTATTTTTGCAAAAGGAGGATCTACTAAATATTGATGTCACTTTTCTGGTGAGGTGCCCATACTTATGCACCTGTCAAATTTTGTTTGGATGCAGATTGCACATTTTCTGTTAGTACAATAAACCTCATTTCAAGGCAGAATCATTACTGTGTCCAATAGTTATTAGATATATCAAACTGAAATAGCTGTTGCAAAAACAACAATTTTTATAAAACATTAAGCTTAAGATTAATAGGGGTGCCCAAACTTTTTCATATAGCTGTATCATGCTTCAAACATTAAGATACCAAATGTAAATTTTTGGTGAAGAATCAACAGCAAGTGGGACACAATTGTGAAGTTGAACGAAATTTATCGGTTATTTAACCCCTTTATCCCATCAGACGTACTATTCTGTCCATGTGACCCTGGACCTAATTCCCAAGGATGGAATAGTACGTCACATGCGATCAGCTGCGCTCCCGGGGGGGAGCGCAGCTGATCGCGGCCGGGTGTCAGCTGATTATCACAGCTGACGCCCGGCACATTAACCCCTGGCACACTGCGATCAAAGATGATTGCAGTGATCCAGCGGTATAGGGAAGCATCGCGCAGGGAGGGGGCTCCCTGCGTGCTCCCCTGAGACCCTCAGAACAGCGCGATGTATCGTCCTCACTGCAGGACCCTGGATCCAAGATGGCCGCGGGGTTCTGCAGGGAGGCGGCTTCCTCAGTTCGCTGAGGAAGCCTGCAGCAGTGCCAGTGAGATCGCTGGTGTGACAGAGTGCTGTGCACACTGTAAGACCAGCGATCTGACCTTATACAGTGGTGTCTCACCATGGGACAAAGTAAAAAAGTTAAAAAAAAAAAATAACGTGTAAAAAAAAATTCATAAATAAAGAAAAAAAAATATTCCACAATAAATTCCTTTCTTCATGTAAATAAAAAAAAAAACAATAAAAGTACACATATTTAGTATCGCCATGTCCGGAGCGACCCGCCCTATAAACCTGTCCCATTAGTTAACTCCTTTAGTGAACCCTTAAAAAAAAAAAAAAAACAAGGCTGAAAACAATGATTTATCATCATACCGCCGAACAAAAAGTGTAATAACACGCGATCAAAAAGACTGATATAAATAAACATGGTACCGCTGAAAACGTCATCTTGTCCCGCAAAAAACGAGCTGCCATATAGCATCATCGAAACAAAAAAAAAGTTATAGCTCGCAGAATAAAGCGATGCAAAAATAATTATTTTTTATATATAATCGTTTTTATTGTATAAAAGCGCCAAAACATAAAAAAATGATACAAATTAGCTATCGCCGTAATCGTACTGACCCGAAGAATAAAACCGCTTTATCAATTTTACCACACACGAAACGGTATAAACGCACCCCCCCAAAAGAAATTCATGAATTGCTGGTTTTTGTTCATTCTGCCTCCCAAAAATCGTAATAAAAAGCGATCAAAAAATGTCATGTGCCCAAAAATGGTACCAATAAAAACATCACCTCATTCCGCAAAAAATAAGACCTCACATGACTCTGTGGGTAAAAGTAAGAAAAAATTATAGCTCTCAAAATGTGATGATGCAAAAACTATTTTTTGCAATAAAAAGCGTCTTTTAGCATGTGACAGCTGCCAAACATAAAAACCCGCTATAAATAGTAAAGCAAGCCCCCCCTTTACCATCCCCTTAGTTAGGGAAAAATAATAAAATTAAAAAAATGTATTTCCATTTTCCCATTAGAGTTAGGGTTGGGGCTAAAGTTAGGGTTAGGGTTGGTACTAGGGTTACGGGTGTGTTAGGGTTAGGTTTGTTAGGGTTATGATTAGGATTGGGATTAGGGTTAGGGGTGTGTTGGGGTTAGGGTTGGAGTTAGAATTGGGGGGTTTCCACTGTTTAGGCACATCAGGGGCTCTCCAAAGTCAAACGGTGCTCCTTCCCTTCTGAGCTCTGCCATGCGCCCAAACACATATGGGGTATCAGCATACTCAGGACAAATTGCACAATAACTCTTGGGGTCCAATTTCTTCTGTTACCCTTGGGAAAATAAAAAATTGGGGGCGAAAATATCATTTTTATGGAAAAAAATATGATTTTTTATTTTTATGGCTCTACGTTATGAACTTCTGTGAAACACTTGGGGGTTCAAACTTCTCACCACACATCTAGATAAGTTCCTTTGGGGGTTTAGTTTCCAAAATGGGGTCATTTGTGGGGGGTTTCCACTGTTTAGGCCCATCAAGGGCTCTCCAAACACGACATGACACCGGCAGAACATTCCATCAAAGTCCGCAATGCAAAATGTCACTACTTCACTTCCGAGCCCCGACGTGTGCCCATACAGTAGTTTTGTCCCACATATAGGGTATCATCGTACTCAGGACAAATTGGACAACAACTTTTTGGGTCCAATTTCTCCTGTTACCCTTGGGAACATAAAAAACTGGGGACTAAAAGATCATGTTTGTGGAAAAAATATGATTTTTTTATTTTCACGCCCGGGCATTATAAACTTCTGTGAAGCACTTGGGGGTTCAAAATTCTCACCACACACCTAGATAAGTTCCTTTGGGGTCTAGTTTCCAAAATGGGGTCACTTGTGGGGGTTTCCACTGTTTAGGCACATCAGGGGCTCTCCAAACGCGACATGACACCCGCAGACCATTCCATCAAAGTCTGCATTACTAAACATCACTGTTGTGAATGGGTTTGAGATGAGTTCTGAGCAGAGGTTCCCTCTGGTGGTTACAAGCGGTACTAGTGAGGATTGGGAATCAGGTGTTACTGATTGGTCTTATTTAAGGGAATCATTTTCCATCAGGGTTGCCGGTGATCAATTGTTCTGGTCTGAATCCTTCTTTCCAGTTTCCCTTGTAGCCTGCTGTGTCGTGTCTGCATCTCCTGCTGTCAGATAAGACAATTTCTTTTTTTGTGTTTTTGCTATATTTTTGCATTTTGTCCTGCACTTCTGTGGGGGCCTTCTGGGTCCCCTCCGGGGGCTTTTGCCCTCTCAGTTTAGTCCAGCCACTGTGTTTTGTACTTTTGCTTTTTGCAGTTTTTTCAGTGGCTGCTGTTTTTGTTACACCAGAGAACTAATTTAGGTGGTAGAGGTCGTGTGATCTCAGGTGATTTTGAAATTAGTATGTTGGTGTTTTTCAGGGTTTTCTGGGATTGCAGTAAGTACCCTTCCTGTCCTTTTCTATTTAGATAGTTTGGGCCCCAGCGTTTGCTCATACTATTTTCTTTCTGTGTCAGTATTTCCTCTTGTCTAACCGCCATTACATGTTTGGGGGCTTTCTATTATCTTTGGGGTTCTGCTCCGGGGCAGATAGCTTTCCTATTTTCTATCTTTAGGTGTAGTTAGTTTCTCAGGCTGTGACGAGGCGTCTAGGACCATCGTAGGAACGCTCCACGGCTGCCTCTAGTTGTGGTGGTTAGTCAGGGTACTGCAATCTCATAGATTCCAACTGCTCTGGTGTATTTCCTTTTTTACCTGCACTCCTCAGCTACCGTAACATAACAGTATCACCGGCCATAAAAATTGTATGGTACTCACAGAAGGAAAAAAAAAAAGAAAAAAATATTTTGAAGGAAGAAAAGTTGTCAGAGATATTTTTCTGTTTGTTGCATTTTTTTTTTTTTTTTTTTCCTCTGTATCTCTGGGTGCTGGGGAGGATCTTTTCTCCCAATGGAGTTTGCACAGTTGTCTGGCCATGTGGATCAGCTTGCCACTGAGGTTCAGAGTATTGCTGCATATCTTGCTAGGTTGCCTGTTGTGGAACCTAGGATCCCCATGCCAGATTTGTTTTCAGGGGATCGAGCTAAGTTTCAGAATTTCAAAAATAATTGTAAATTGTTTCTTGCCTTAAAATCTAAGTCCTCAGGAAACGCAGCGCAGCAGGTTCAAATTGTCATCTCTCTCCTGCGCGGCGATCCTCAGGATTGGGCTTTTTCCCTGACACCTGGGGATCCTGTTTTGAGTGATGTTGATGTATTTTTTCAGGCTTTGGGGTTATTGTACGATGAGCCTAATATCACTGATCAAGCTGAAAAAGCCTTGTTGGCATTAAATCAGGGGCTTGATGACGCTGAGTTATACTGTCAGAGATTCCGTAGGTGGGCAGTCCTGACCAAATGGAATGACGACGCTTTGGCGGCCCTTTTCCGGAAGGGTCTGTCGGATAATGTAAAGGATGTTATGGTGGGATTCCCTGTCCCCTCTGGTCTCAATGATTCTATGTCATTAGCGATTCAAATTGACAGACGTTTGCGTGAGCGGAGAAGTATGCGTGGAGTGGTGTTGCCTTGTGAGCCAGCTGCTGAGCCCATGCAGTGTGATGGAGTGGTGTCTGGGGCACAGCGTCATGAGTTTCGAAAGCGCAATGGGTTATGTTTCTACTGTGGTGATGCCTCTCATGCTATTTCAGTCTGCCCTAAGCGGGGAAGACGTTTTGCACGCTCAGTTGTCTTGGGTAGTGTTCAGACTAAGTTTTTATTAACTGTCACTCTGATATGCTCTCTGTCCTCATTTTCTGCTCAGGCTTTCGTTGATTCTGGAGCAGCTATTAACCTGATGGATTATGATTTTGCTAAACGTTGTGGATTTCCCTTGATACCCTACAGAAGTCTATTCCCTACTGGGGATCGATTCTACCCCTTTGGCTGAGAATAAACCCCAGTTTTCTACTCAGGTGATAATGAGGGTTGAACCTGATCACCAGGAGTGCTGCAAATTTTTGGTTCTATATAATCTGCATGACATTATCGTGCTGGGTTTCCCTTGGTTACAGTCTCATAATCCTGTTTTGGATTGGAAATCTGTGTCTGTAACCAGTTGGGGCTGCCAATGTGTTAATACCAACACTCCTGTTTTTTCTGCCTCCCCCCAGGCTGAGGATGTTCCTGACTTTTTGTTTGATTTTTCTGATGTGTTTAGCGAAAGTAAATCTGCATCCTTACCTCCCCATAGGAGCTATGACTGCGCTATTGAATTAGTGCCAGGTAGTAAATTCCCTAAGGGTCGCCTCTTTAACTTGTCTGTACCTGAACATGACGCTATGCGGTCTTATATCAAGGAATCATTGGAGAAGGGTCATATCAGACCATCCTCTTCACCCTTAGGTGCCGGTTTTTTCTTTGTGGCCAAAAAAGATGGTTCATTAAGGCCGTGTATTGATTATCGTCTCTTGAACAATATTACTGTGAAATATCAATACCCGTTACCCTTGATTTCTGACCTGTTTTCCAGGGTGAAAAACGCTACTTGGTTTACCAAGCTTGACCTCAGGGGGGCGTATAACCTTATTCGCATTAAGCACGGGGATGAATGGAAGACGGCATTTAACACCTCTGAAGGGCATTTTGAGTACCTTGTGATGCCCTTTGGGCTCACTAATGCTCCTTCCGTCTTCCAGTCCTTCATGAATGACATTTTCAGGGATTTTGTGGACAAGTTTCTGATTGTTTATTTGGATGATATCTTGATTTTTTCTAATGACTGGGACTCTCATGTGAAACATGTTCGAACTGTATTCCAGATTTTGAGAGAGAATGCTCTGTATGTGAAGGGATCAAAGTGTCTTTTTGGCGTACAGAAGATCTCATTTCTGGGATTCATTTTGTCCCCATCTGTTATTGAAATGGACCCGGTCAAGGTTCAGGCCATCTGTGATTGGGTCCAACCTACTTCATTAAAGGCTCTTCAGAGATTTTTGGGTTTTGCCAATTTTTATCGTAAATTTATTGGTAATTTCTCTGTTATTGTTAAACCATTAACTGATTTGACCAGAAAGGGTTCTGATGTGGTGAATTGGCCTCCTGAGGCAGTCTCTGCGTTTCAGGAACTTAAGCAGAGATTCACTTCTGCTCCTGTTCTACGGCAGCCTGATGTTTCTCTGCCATTTCAGGTGGAGGTTGATGCCTCTGAAATTGGGGCAGGTGCCGTTTTGTCCCAAAAAGATCCAGAGACCTCTAAAAGTAACCCTTGTGCCTTTTTCTCTCGAAAATTTTCTCCTACTGAACGTAATTATGACGTGGGTAATCGGGAGTTATTGGCCATGAAGTGGGCTTTTGAAGAGTGGAGACATTGGCTGGAGGGAGCCAAACATCAGGTGGTGGTCCTTACGGACCATAAGAATCTGGTCTATCTGGAATCTGCCAAGCGACTCAATCCTAGACAGGCCAGGTGGGCCTTGTTTTTCACACGTTTTAATTTTGTGGTTTCCTTTCTTCCTGGCACTAAGAATGTTAAGGCGGATGCCCTCTCGTGGAGTTTCCTTGCGGACTCTCCTGAGCTATCTGATCCCTCTGTTATTTTGAAGGAGGGTGTAGTTCTTTCCGCCATCTCGCCTAATTTGAGACTTGCTCTGGAGGGGTGTCAGGAGGATAGGCCCGAGCGCTGCCCTGTTGGAAAATTGTTTGTCCCGGACCAATGGAAAAAGAGTGTGATGTCTGAGATTCATTGTTCCGCATTGGCTGGGCATCCCGGAATTTTTGGTACCAGAGACTTGGTTAGTCGGTCCTTTTGGTGGCCTACCTTGTCTCGCGATGTCAGGGAATTTGTGCAGTCCTGCGGGACTTGCTCTCGCTCCAAGCCTTGCTCTCGCTCTAGTGGTTTGTTGATGCCATTGCCTGTGCCCAAGAGACCATGGACCCATATCTCTATGGATTTCATTTCCGATCTTCCTGTTTCTCAGAGAATGACCACCATCTGGGTAATTTGTGATAGGTTTTCCAAAATGATACATCTTGTGCCATTACCTAAGTTGCCTTCCTCCTCTGAATTGGTGCCGTTGTTCCTTCAGCACGTGGTTCGTTTACACGGCATTCCTGAGAACATTGTGTCTGACAGAGGAGTCCAGTTTGTTTCCAGATTTTGGAGGACTTTTTGTTCTAAACTGGGTGTTCAATTGTCTTTCTCCTCGGCATTTCATCCTCAGACCAATGGTCAAACTGAGAGAACAAACCAGACATTGGAGACTTATCTAAGATGCTTTGTGTCTGCTGATCAGGATGACTGGGTCTCTTTTTTGCCTTTGGCTGAGTTTGCTCTTAATAATAGGGCTAGCTCTGCCACTTTGATGTCTCCGTTTTTCTGTAATTCTGGGTTTCACCCTCGATTTTCTTCAGGACAGACGGAGGCTTCTGTCTGTCCAGGTGTTGACTCTGTTGTTGAGCGTATGCAGCAGATTTGGGACCAGGTAGTGGAGAGGTTGTCCCTCTCTCAGGAGAAGGCCCAGCGGTTTGCTAACCGGCATAGGACTGATGGTCCTCGGTTTAAAGTGGGGGACTTGGTCTGGTTGTCCTCAAAGAATATTCCTATGAGAGTAGCATCTCCTAAATTTAAGCCTAGGTTCATTGGACCTTATAAGATCATGGAGATTATTAATCCTGTTTCTTTTCGTTTGCTTCTTCCAGGGACATTTAAGATCCATAACGTGTTCCACAAGTCCTTGTTGAAGAGGTTTGTTGAGCCAGTGGTTCCTGCTGCTGTGCCTCCTGACCCTGTTTTGGTTGAGGGCAATCTGGAGTATGTGGTTGAGAAAATATTGGATTCTCGTTTTTCTAGACGAAGACTCCAGTATTTGGTTAAATGGAGAGGTTATGGTCAGGAAGATAATTCTTGGGTGTTTGCTTCGGACATCCATGCTAGGAGACTTATCCGTGCGTATCATAGAACTCATCCTGACCGACCTGGTTGCTCAAATGAGGGTTCGGTGACCCCTCCTCAAGGGGGGGGTACTGTTGTGAATGGGTTTGAGATGAGTTCTGAGCAGAGGTTCCCTCTGGTGGTTACAAGCGGTACTAGTGAGGATTGGGAATCAGGTGTTACTGATTGGTCTTATTTAAGGGAATCATTTTCCCATCAGGGTTGCCGGTGATCAATTGTTCTGGTCTGAATCCTTCTTTCCAGTTTCCCTTGTAGCCTGCTGTGTCGTGTCTGCATCTCCTGCTGTCAGATAAGACAATTTCTTTTTTTGTGTTTTTGCTATATTTTTGCATTTTGTCCTGCACTTCTGTGGGGGCCTTCTGGGTCCCCTCCGGGGGCTTTTGCCCTCTCAGTTTAGTCCAGCCACTGTGTTTTGTACTTTTGCTTTTTGCAGTTTTTTCAGTGGCTGCTGTTTTTGTTACACCAGAGAACTAATTTAGGTGGTAGAGGTCGTGTGATCTCAGGTGATTTTGAAATTAGTATGTTGGTGTTTTTCAGGGTTTTCTGGGATTGCAGTAAGTACCCTTCCTGTCCTTTTCTATTTAGATAGTTTGGGCCCCAGCGTTTGCTCATACTATTTTCTTTCTGTGTCAGTATTTCCTCTTGTCTAACCGCCATTACATGTTTGGGGGCTTTCTATTATCTTTGGGGTTCTGCTCCGGGGCAGATAGCTTTCCTATTTTCTATCTTTAGGTGTAGTTAGTTTCTCAGGCTGTGACGAGGCGTCTAGGACCATCGTAGGAACGCTCCACGGCTGCCTCTAGTTGTGGTGGTTAGTCAGGGTACTGCAATCTCATAGATTCCAACTGCTCTGGTGTATTTCCTTTTTTACCTGCACTCCTCAGCTACCGTAACATAACACATCACTACTTCTATTCCGAGCCCCGACGTATGCCCACACAGTAGTTTTCTCCCACATATAGGGTATCAGTGTACTCAGGACAAATTGGACAACAACTTTTGGGGTCCAATTTCTCCCCTTACCCTTGGGAAAATAAAAAATTGGTAACTAAAAGATCATTTTTGTGGGAAAAAATAGGATTTTTTATTTTCATGCCCAGGCATTATAAACTTGTGTGAAGCACTTCGGGGTTCAAAGTGCTCACCACAGATCTAGATAAGTTCCTTAGGGGTCTAGTTTCCAAATGGCGTCACTTGTGGGGGGTTTCCACTGTTTAGGCACATCAGGGGCTCTCCAAACGCGACATGGCATACAGCCAATTCTGCGTTGAAAAAGTCAAACTGCGCTCCTTCCCTTCCGAGCTCTGACATGCACCCAAACAGTGGTTTACCCCCACATATTGGGTATCAGCGTACTCAGGACGAATTGCACAATAATGTTTGAGGTGTTGTTACCCTTGGGAAAATGAAAATTGGTGTGAAAATATCATTTTTGTGGAAAAAATATGATTTTTTAATTTTATGGCTCTACGTTATAAACTTGTGTGAAGCACTTGGGGGTTCAAAGTGCTCACCACAGATCTAGATAAGTTCCTTAGGGGGTCTAGTTTCTAAAATGGGGTCACTTGTGGGAGATTCCCACTGTTTAGGCACATCAGGGGCTATCAAAATGCGACATGGCGTCCAATCTCGATTCCAGCCAATTTTAGTTTCAAAAAGTCAAATGGCGCTCTGTTATGAATGTGCTAGAGATGGTTTCTGAGCAGAGGCTCCCTCTGGTGGTTACAGACAGTACTGAACCTTTCAGCGAGGAATGGCAATCTGGGATCACGGACTGGACTGATATAAGGGAGGTTCCCTCCCATGATGGTGGCCGGTGATCAATTGTTCTTGTCTCAATTGTGGTTCCTGGTTCATTTGGAAGTTTGCTGGAGTCCTGCCTGCATCATCTGCTTTCAGATAAGATATTTTCTGCTTTTCTTTTGTGCTTGCTTTTTGCATAGTTTTCTGCACTTTTTTGGAGGTCAGCCGGGTCCCCTCCTTGGGCCTGTGCTCCTCTCAGTTTATCTGTAGCCACTGTTATTTGTTCATTTGCTTTTTCCTGTTTTTTCAGTGGCTGCGGCTTAGTTTTGTTACACCAGAGATCTGATTTAGGTGGTGGAGATCGTGTGATCTCAGGTGTTTTTGCAATCAGAAGAGTTGGTATTTTTTAGGGTTTTTTGTTGGATTGCAGTCAGAATTCTTTCCTGTACTTTTCTTTCTAGACAGATTGGGCCCCAGCGTTTGCTCATTCTATTTTTTGTCTGTGTCCATGCTCTCTTCTTGTCTAACCGCCATTACATGTTTGGGGGCTTCTTATTTTCTTTGGGGATCTGCTCCGGGGCAGATAGCTTTCATCTTTCTGCCTTTAGGTGTAGTTATCTCTCAGGCTGTGACGAGGCGTCTAGGATCAACGTAGGAACGCTCAACGGCTACCTCTAGTTGTGTGGTTAGTTCAGGTTACTGCAATCCAATAGGTTCCAGCCTCTCTGGCGTATTGCCGTTTTTTGATTTTTCTCCTCAGCTACCTAAACATAACAGCACTCCTTCCCTTCCGAGCTCTGCCGTGCGCCCAAACAGTGGTTCCCCCCCACATATGGGGTATCAGCGTACTCAGGACAAATTGGACAACAACTTTTATGGTCCAATTTCACATGTTACCCATGGGAAAATAAAAAATTGGTGACTTAAATATCATTTTTGTGGGAAAAAAATAGGATTTTTATTTCCATGCCCGGGCATTATAAACTTGTGTGAAGCACTTGGGGGTTCAAAGTGCTCACCACAGATCTAGATAAGTTCCTTAGGGGGTCTAGTTTCCAAAATGGGGTCACTTGCGGGGGGTTTCCACTGTTTAGGCACATCAGGGACTCTGCAAACTGAACATGACACCCATCAAAGTCTGCATTCCAAAACGTCATTACTTCCTTTCCGAGCCCTGAAATGTGCCCAAACAGTATTTCTCCCCCACATATGAGGTATCAGCGTACTCAGGACAAATTGGACAACAATTTTTGGGGTCCAATTTCCTTGGGAAAAATAAAAAATTGGGGACTAAAAAATCATTTTTGTGGAAAAAAAATTTTTTTCACACCCAGACATTATAAACTTTAGTGAAACACTTGGGGGTTCAAAGTGCTCACAACAGATCTAGATAAGTTCCTTAGGGGGTTTAGTTTCCAAAATGGTGTCACTTGTGGGGGGTTTCCACTGTTTAGGCACATCAGGGGCTCTCCAAACGCGACATGGCGTACAATCTCAATTCCAGCCAATTTTGGTTTGAAAAAGACAAACGGCGCTCCTTCCCTTCCAAGTCCTGCCGTGCGCCCAGATAGTGGTTTTCCCCCACATATGGGGTATCGGCATACTCAGGAGAAATTGCACAACAACTTTTTCTGTCCATTTTCTCCTTTTACCCTTGTTAAAATAAAAAAATTGTTTGTAAAAGATCATTTTTGTGACTAAAAAGTTAAATGTTCATTTTTTCCTTCCAAGTTGCTTCAGCTCCTGTGAAGCACCTGAAGGGTTAATAAACTTCTTGAATGTGGTTTTGAGTACCTTGAGTGGTGCAGTTTTTAGAATGGTGTCACTTTTGGGTATTTTCTGCCATATAGACCCTCAAAGTGACTTCAAATGTGAGGTGGTCCCTAAAAATAATGGTTTTGTACAATTTGTTGTAAAAATGAGAAATCGCTGGTCAACTTTTAACCCTTATAACTTCGTAACAAAAAAAATTTGGTTTCAAAGTTGTGCTGTTGTAAAGTAGACATGTGGGAAATGTTATTTAGTAACTATTTTGTGTGACATATTTCTCTGTTTTAAGGGAATAAAAATTCAAAGTTTGAAAATAGCAAAATTTTCAAAATTTTCACCATATTTCCATTTTTTTCATAAATAACCGCAAGTTATATCGAATAAATTTTACCACTATCATGAAGTACAATATGTCACGAGAAAACAACCTCAGAATCGTGAAGATCCATTGAAGCGTTCCAGAGTTATAGCCTCATAAAGCCAATTCTTCTTGGCAAACAGCTCGAAGTCAGTGAGGTTGGATGGAGACCGTTTGTGAACAGCAGTTTTCATCTGTTTCCACAGATTCTCAATTGGATTCAGGTCTAGACTTTGACTTGGCCATTCTAAAGGGTATGCCACACTAAGCGAGATCGCAAGCGAGATCGCTAATGAGATCTCTACTGCGTCACCATTTATGACGCAGTAGCGATCTCGTTAGCGACTTAACTGTGTGTGACATGTAGCAGCGATGTGGCCCTGCTGAGATGTCGTTGATCGCTTATGAACGTTCTGAGCCGTTTTTTGGTCGTTGGTGTCCCGCTGGTGAGCCTGAATCGCTGAGTGTGACACCTTTATGAACGACTTCACCAGCATCGCAGGTGGGACTAGGTTTTCCCAACGACCGCAGAGGTCGTTATACAGATCGCTGATGAGATGTGTTTGGAATCACAGATCGCTGATGAGTTGTGTTTGGAATCTAACTAGCGATCACATAGCGATCGCACTAGCGATCTCACCAGGTTAAGTCGTTGTCGTGATCGCTAGTACGATCGCTAAGTGTGGCAGTGCTTTAACACCTGGATACATTTATTTGTGAACCATCCCATTGTAGATTTTGCTTTATGTTTGGGATTATTGTCTTGTTGGAAGACAAATCTCCGTCCCAGTGTCTCAGGTCTATTGCAGACTCCCAACAGGTTTTTTTCAAGAATGGTCCTGTGTTTCGCTCCATCCATCTTCCCATCAATTTTAACCATCTTCCCTGTCCCTGCTGAAGAAAAGCAGTCCAAAACCATGATGCTGCCACCACCATGTTTCACAGTAGGGATTTTTTTTTATTTTTGCAGTCACCATTATACAGTTAATAACGGCGATCAAAACACCGGGGTCAGTAAAAACCGACCCGAATCATGTTCTCTGGGGTCTCGGCTACCCCAGCGGCCGAGACCCCGGAGAAAATCCGACTCTGGGAGGCGCTATAGGCTTTTCCCTCAGTGCCGTGAATTCACGGCGATGTGGTTTAAGTACCCTTAACGACCGCCGTTAAAAGGCGTATCAGCAGTCGTTGAGGGGTTAATATAATCCTGCTACTAAAGTTTCTGTGCATTAAGCACATGTAAGCCCCATATGTAGGTACATACCTATTGTAAAGTGCGTGTGCACAACAAACCTCTGCCATACAATGTAGATACACAGGTGTCAATCGCTGTCAATAAAGTGTCTAACATAATTAAAGTAATGACATTTGCCAAAAAAGATGCCGGGTTACCTTAAATTGGTAAATGATGCATCCTGAAATGATATGCACCCTTTCCTTTAGTTTCCAAATGTAAATAGTTCTATTTCACTATTAAGACCTTCTGGCTTCAATGTGTTTAATGCAAATGGAAATTAATCATTATTTGCCAACAAGAAAAAGAAAGGTGGCACTCACCGTCCCTTACAAGATCCTTGAATTGTCTGGACACATGTTGGACGATGGCCGTTTCACTCCTTCCTGTGCTTCAACGGGTCCTGGAATGGGGGGAAGTAACAAGCATCCAACTTAAATCATAGCGTCTCCCTGACAGCTGCGTCAAAACATTAAATCAACTACCCCCATATATCACAAATGCGTCAAAAGGTTAAAACAACCAAATCCCTTTTTATCACCGTTGTGAGGCAGTGACCCCTGTTACAGCTAGGGGACGCTGTATGTTCTCAGGATACGCACGGAGGCGTATTGAGGCTATGGGAATGCACGGCAGTCGCAGGAGTAACTGTGATTGTGAGACAGTGACTGGCGTCATTATGAATGGCCGGTATGTGTCGCAGAGATGGAGAATGTCCTCTGCGCTGTAAGCCGGAGATGTTGTTCTGGGACCTGTAGTCCACAAGTGTTTCGTTATAAGGGGGGGCTTACAGGGTTAGTCGGTGAACTGGGTGGGACTGGCTAACCACACACACCTCCCATCTATGGGGGTGGCTACGGTGATATAATGTGACTGAGGTCTGGTAATATGGGCTGTGATGTAAGGTCCTGGAAGGCCTGTGTGTTGGAAGGTCCTAACTTCCTGAAGAGCACTTGGTGAGGCCGTGGACCTGAAAGACCTGTGTTGGAAGGTCCTAGGTGGGGACTGTATTCCTGAATAGCACATGGAGAGGCCATGTATGTGCAGAGTCTGTGATGGCACTGTGTTGGGGAAGCTATCGTCCTTCGGAGGGTCTGGATGGTCGGGAGTGCCTTGGTCGCAAGGACGGTGATCCCAGTAAGGCAGCTCCCTGGGGGGAGAGTACTGACAAGGAGTCAGCGTGTGAAGCAGGAGCTCTGGTAAGGTAACTCCAAACAAGGGGGTTATGGAATGGCAGACAAGTATCTGCCATTGGAACAAACTGTTGGTGCTTGTTGTGTTCTGTGGACATTGATGAACTGTTCGGCGTACAGTCACCCATGGTAACTGGACGAAGTCAGGAGTCAGGCGTGTTTAGCGACTGTGAGTTAAAGCTGTATATGATGTAATGTAATGGACTGTTCGTGGTGCAGTTTATAAAGTGTAAATAAACCGCAATAGACTGTTTATGTGAGAGAACTGTTCCTGTGTGCTTTAATCCCATTGCCAAGCGAGTGTCCCCCCCAACACATACAGTGAGCGCTATCTTACACCGTATACATACTAAAAACACATAACACTTCATAATAAAAACAATCTTATCAAATGTTTCATTAAAACCTGTTGGGGTATGTGCACACGTTGCAGATTTGCCTGCAGAATTTTCTGCACAGAACCCTCACCTCTTGGCAGAAAACGCAGGTGCTTTTTTATGCGTTTTTTCATGCGTTTTTTTCATGCGTTTTTGTAATCTAAATAAAGATGTTATTTAACAAAAAAAAAGGTTTGTGATGTCATTTCTTGTCCAACCTCCTCTTTTACATTTGTCCAACCCACACTCCATTACACACACAGATAGACAGATGATAATAGAGAGATAGATACAGTAGATAATATATAGATAGATGATAGATAGATATTAGATAGATCATAGATAGCTAGACGGATGGATAGATAGATAGATAGATAATAGATGGATAGATAATAGATAGATATTTGATAGATAGATAATAGATGGATAGGTAGATGATAGATGATAGATTAATAGATAGATAATAGATATTAGATAGATAAAATGGTACATAGTGTAAGCTTTTCAGGGGATATAGCTCTGGGATCGCCGTCCGGGTAGACAGAGTGGCACGGAAACAGTTCATTCAGACAGCAGTTCTGGTGAAAACTGGCCGCAACCAGCTTTATTAAAGTCCACAGCAAACAGATATAAAACAAATCATAAACAGAAGACCTAGGCTTGTCTAGCCACTTACTACACTTAGATAGATTTCCCTATCTATCCGGGTCCCGACTCTACCAGCCGGGGCCAAAACAACACATATGTTCAGCATTTACCAGCATTTACCAGCATTTACCAGCATTGAGGTTCACAGAGTCTCCTCCTTGTGTGTCGACCCGCCACCACAATTGTGGGTTACCAGGGCAATGGGGTACTCAGAGCCGAGCCCATGGAAGTCTATGGGGATTTTGTCACAGGCAGCTGTGGCTCGGTCTGTGGCCCTGGCGGTCTGGCGTATGTTGGGGATATATTTACAGGGGATAGGTTTATATACAGTTCGTGACGCCACCTGTAGTCTTCTGGTAATTTATACCAGCGCTGCTGTAGATCTCTGAGGGGATGGTGATGCAGCTAGATGTCGGGTCCCCTACAGGTGGGACTGGTCCCTCAGATCGGGAGTTAGGTAGGGATTGTGCAGGCATGCAATAATAACTCAGTCTCACACGGTCAGCGTCTTTCCATACCTTTACTTGTAAGATGTTCAAGCAGGTCCCAGGGAGGCTGATGGGGTTGGTGGAGGATGAGCTTTGAGGCAACAGCTAAGCAACTTAGGGGCCTCCTTTACTGTCCAATGAAGATGAGTACGACCAGCCTGAAGCGTAGTCCCCTCTATGATTCCAGCTTATCCAAAGCTGTGCTTCCCAGTCAGTTTAGTGTTAGGAGCCTTTCTATGAGGGAGCTGAATCCTTATTTTGTCCTGCAGAGACTCAAAGTCTTCACTTCCCCTGACCCCAGTTACGTACTGACTATAAGGGGGTGTTTGCCGCGACCTAGGGTCCGGTAAATCTCTGGTTTTCTCTTCACTATGCTTGTAACAATAGTGATTCTTCGGTCCCCAGTAACCGGTAGCAATGTGCAGGACTCTTCCAAGCCAAACGCACTTTTCCAATAATCTTCCTTCCACTTTGCCCTTCGATTTGCTCAACTCTTAATAGATAGTTCAGTCTTTCTTCCAGTGGGGCACAGCTCTGACTAGACTAAGGTGAATTAGACCACCTGTACCAGCCTCCACGTTCTGAACTGATGACAGGCTCAAACTGGACACGTCTACTCTGTCCAAGGACAGGAAAACTGACTGACTAGAAATCACTCCCTTCCACACCCCTGCTGGGTGTGTCAGAAGTGTACATGATGTCATGAAGAGACCTTAACTGTTACCTCTCCACTCATCCTCCTGGTATTGTGTACCAGGGCTACACACTTGTGTCTGAAGGCACCTTCAACGTCCAGACTTGAGAGAGCTCCCCTCCTATTCAGCAGCTATCCGCATGGATTCTCACTGAGACTACTCCTGTGTCCGGGGTACATCGAGCACCCAGACTGAGATAGCTCAAACTCCTGGAGACACCTTCTGTGCCTGGACCCCTCCTGTGTCCAGACGAAGCGAGCTCTCTGACTGTGTTCGCAGACACCTACTTCTGGTCTCCTAATTAACAGCTGAATGGTTTCAGGCCTGAGCTGCAAGTGTGTACTGAATGTAAGGTGTAGTGACCTTTCTCTACCACTAGGTTTACAAAGCTACACATTTCCCTTATACCATACAGCACAGTACCTAGGTGAAATGTACACCCCATTCGACACATATTCCTTCACTGTCTCACATATCCCTCCCTCTTCTCCAGACTGGAGGGCTGGTCATCCAGACCGGAGGGCTGGTCAACAATCCAAAAGAGACAGTGAACTCTGGACCAGTCATGGCCTTCATCAGCTTCATCTTCACTACTGTCATCTGTATCTTCACCTGAGCCATAGCCAACATCAGCTTTCTCTTCATCTGAAGCATCCGCACTACCCTGTACCCTCCCAGGCCTATGCTCTCTGCGGACCTCGGGTATCCTGCACGGTTTCATCTTGACCTTAGGGCCGGGCTCAGTTTCGATATAGTGCCTGGCCAGAGAAGTACGACCCGGCACATCAGAACACTTCTGCTGACTCTTCCTCAGAAACTCACGTACCTCCTGTCCCTGGTGCACTGACCATGTGTCACCAACTATCACAGAAGGTATAGGGGGTTTCTCACTTTTCTCCAGTTCACCTTGAACCTTCTTTACTTCATTGAGCTTCTCCAGAAGATGCTCATGGCTCTCATCACGCTCCTTCATCACAGTTTGGAGTTTTTTCTGAGAAGTAATCAATTCATCTTGTACCTGTTGGTCGTCCTTTATGTCTTCAGCCCCTTCTTCAGGCTCTTCTGGTAGGACATGCTCAGAAGCCCTACCGTCAGTCTTACATTCTACTTCTTCATTCACATCATTATGGTCTCCAATATCTCCATTTATTCCAGCTTTCAAGTTCTCCTTGATAGCTGCATCTGTATGCTCAGAACCCGCCGGATTCTTCTCTTCCACCACGTTCTGCATCCCATCTGAGCTCCCGTGTGTCTGCAGCGGCAACGGAGTGACACACCGCTTTTCCCATTTATTGGGACGTGGCTCCGATGTAGACTCCATGAAAGTTCGCTTGAGCTCACCAATGCCAGCCTGATGTCTCAAAATCTCATCTTGTGATTTTTCCAGATCCTTGGTATCACTCGGGAACACTGCTGGGGCTCCGGGCGCCGAACTTCCAGCCTGAGCTTCACGAATTGCAGCTACTGATCCGGACCGTAACCTGTCCACGCCGCTGTCTTCGGCAGAAACGGATTCCTGGACAGAGTCAGTCCCCATATCTTCAGTCTTGTTCCTCACAGCTTCACTTGAGTCCTCAGCTTCTGATGAGGCATCTGGCTTGGTGACCACCACTTCCATGGCTTTTTCCACCTCTGCAGCATTACCATCAGAGTCCTGGGCATGATGCAGCTCCATACCATACATTGATAACTTCTCATCTTCAACAGCATCCACTTGTGCTGTGTTCAGTTTCAGAGTCCTGCCTTTAAAGCTCAGCTCTCCTCCTTTCACCTTAGTCTTCGCCAGGGAACCGGCCAACTGTAAAACATCTTCAGATGCCATCTTCTGTCCGGCTGTAAGGTCAGCATCAGCTTTCTTCTCAGGACTCTCAACCTCCTCTGCTACCATGCCTTCCTCATTTGCACTGGTTGCTTTATGGTCATCAGATGATTCACTAACACTATCCCTGTCTGACCCCTTTTTCTCAGCCACATCTGGCTCACTTTCAGGGTTATACACTTCATTTTCATTCACATCCTGCTCACTGTCAGGGCTATACAATTCATTCTCATTCACATCCTGCTCACTTTCAGGGTTATACACTTCATTTTCATTCACATCCTGCTCACTGTCAGGGTTATACAATTCATTCTCATTCACATCTTGATCTGGAACCTTAGTTAACATGTCATCCACAACATTAACTTCACCATCTGGTCCCTGGTTTCCCTCAGGTGGTCCCTCAAGTATGTGACTATGTGACAACCCCAGCACTATACTTCTATATAGCTCAGGTACTAGGAGCTGGCTCACGACCTCTCCCTGGACTTCAGTGTCCCTATACAACAGGTGAGTGTTTATGGCAACATGAGGTAACCTCTCCTCAGAGCCAGGCTCTTGGGAAACCTCATTTAGAACATTTATATTTTCCTGGGCCGTTTTAAGAGAGGGGTCTCGCCACTGCTCACTCTCAAAATTGTCACAGGACACAGGTAAGTCAGGGACACTCGGTTCCCGAGAACCACCATCCTCATCTCCCAACATCACCTGCAAAGAATTTCATCACTATCACAGTCATCATTATTATCAATATCATTATCATGATTATGATCAGTATCATCATCACTTGTTGTGAATGGGTTTGAGATGAGTTCTGAGCAGAGGCTCCCTCTGGTGGTTACAAGCGGTACTAGTGAGGATTGGGAATCAGGTGTTACTGATTGGTCTTATTTAAGGGAATCATTTTCCCATCAGGGTTGCCGGTGATCAATTGTTCTGGTCTGAATCCTTCTTTCCAGTTTCCCTTGTAGCCTGCTGTGTCGTGTCTGCATCTCCTGCTAACAGATAAGACAATTTCTTATTTTGTGTTTTTGCTATATTTTTGCATTTTGTCCTGCACTTCTGTGGGGGCCTTCAGGGTCCCCTCCGGGGGCTTTTGCCCTTTCAGTTTAGTCCAGCCACTGTGTTTTGTAGTTTTGCTTTTTCCAGTTTTTTCAGTGGCTGCTGTTTTTGTTACACCAGAGAACTAATTTAGGTGGTAGAGGTCGTGTGATCTCAGGTGATTTTGAAATTAGTAGAGTTGGTGTTTTTCAGGGTTTTCTGGGATTGCAGTAAGTACCCTTCCTATCCTTTTCTATTTAGATAGTTTGGGCCCCAGCGTTTGCTCATACTATTTTCTTTCTGTGTCAGTATTTCCTCTTGTCTAACCGCCATTACATGTTTGGGGGCTTTCTATTATCTTTGGGGTTCTGCTCCGGGGCAGATAGCTTTCCTATTTCTATCTTTAGGTGTAGTTAGTTTCTCAGGCTGTGACGAGGCGTCTAGGACCAACGTAGGAACGCTCCACGGCTGCCTCTAGTTGCGGTGGTTAGTCAGGGTACTGCAATCCCATAGATTCCAACTGCTCTGGTGTATTTCCTTTTTTACCTGCACTCCTCAGCTACCGTAACATAACAGTATCACCGGCCTTAAAAATTGTATGGTACTCACAGAAGGGAAAAAATATTTTGAAGGAAGAAAAGTTGTCAGAGATATTTTTCTGTTTGTTGCATTTTTTTTTTTTTTTCCTCTGTATCTCTGGGTGCTGGGGAGGATCTTTTCTCCCAATGGAGTTTGCACAGTTGTCTGGCCGTGTGGATCAGCTTGCCACTGAGGTTCAGAGTATTGCTGCATATCTTGCTAGGTTGCCTGTTGTGGAACCTAGGATCCCATGCCAGATTTGTTTTTAGGGGATCGAGCTAAGTTTCAGAATTTCAAAAATAATTGTAAATTGTTTCTTGCCTTAAAATCTAAGTCCTCAGGAAACGCAGCGCAGCAGGTTCAAATTATCATCTCTCTCCTGCGCGGCGATCCTCAGGATTGGGCTTTTTCCCTGACACCTGGGGATCCTGTTTTGAGTGATGTTGATGCATTTTTTCAGGCTTTGGGGTTATTGTACGATGAGCCTAATGTCACTGATCAAGCTGAAAAAGCCTTGTTGGCATTAAATCAGGGGCTTGATGACGCTGAGTTATACTGTCAGAGATTCCGTAGGTGGGCAGTCCTGACCAAATGGAATGACGACGCTTTGGCGGCCCTTTTCCGGAAGGGTCTGTCGGATAATGTAAAGGATGTTATGGTGGGATTCCCTGACCCCTCTGGTCTCAATGATTCTATGTCATTAGCGATTCAAATTGACAGACGTTTGCGTGAGCGGAGAAGTATGCGTGGAGTGGTGTTGCCTTGTGAGCCAGCTGCTGAGCCCATGCAGTGTGATGGAGTGGTGTCTGGGGCACAGCGTCATGAGTTTCGAAAGCGCAATGGGTTATGTTTCTATTGTGGTGATGCCTCTCATGCTATTTCAGTCTGCCCTAAGCGGGGAAGACGTTTTGCACGCTCAGTTGTCTTGGGTAGTGTTCAGACTAAGTTTTTATTAACTGTCACTCTGATATGCTCTCTGTCCTCATTTTCTGCTCAGGCTTTCGTTGATTCTGGAGCAGCTATTAACCTGATGGATTATGATTTTGCTAAACGTTGTGGGTTTCCCTTGATACCCCTACAGAAGTCTATTCCCCTACTGGGGATCGATTCTACCCCTTTGGCTGAGAATAAACCCCAGTTTTCTACTCAGGTGATAATGAGGGTTGAACCTGATCACCAGGAGTGCTGCAAATTTTTGGTTCTATATAATCTGCATGACATTATCGTGCTGGGTTTCCCTTGGTTACAGTCTCATAATCCTGTTTTGGATTGGAAATCTGTGTCTGTAACCAGTTGGGGCTGCCAATGTGTTAATACCAACACTCCTGTTTTTTCTGCCTCCCCCAGGCTGAGGATGTTCCTGACTTTTTGTTTGATTTTTCTGATGTGTTTAGCGAAAGTAAATCTGCATCCTTACCTCCCCATAGGAGCTATGACTGCGCTATTGAATTAGTGCCAGGTAGTAAATTCCCTAAGGGTCGCCTTTTTAACTTGTCTGTACCTGAACATGACGCTATGCGGTCGTATATCAAGGAATCATTGGAGAAGGGTCATATCAGACCATCCTCTTCACCCTTAGGTGCCGGTTTTTTCTTTGTGGCCAAAAAAGATGGTTCATTAAGGCCGTGTATTGATTATCGTCTCTTGAACAATATTACTGTGAAATATCAATACCCGTTACCCTTGATTTCTGACCTGTTTTCCAGGGTGAAAAACGCTACTTGGTTTACCAAGCTTGACCTCAGGGGGGCGTATAACCTTATTCGCATTAAGCACGGGGATGAATGGAAGACGGCATTTAACACCCCTGAAGGGCATTTTGAGTACCTTGTGATGCCCTTTGGGCTCACTAATGCTCCTTCCCTCTTCCAGTCCTTCATGAATGACATTTTCAGGGATTTTGTGGACAAGTTTCTGATTGTTTATTTGGATGATATCTTGATTTTTTCTAATGACTGGGACTCTCATGTGAAACATGTTCGAACTGTATTCCAGATTTTGAGAGAGAATGCTCTGTATGGGAAGGGATCAAAGTGTCTTTTTGGCGTACAGAAGATCTCATTTCTGGGATTCATTTTGTCCCCATCTGTTATTGAAATGGACCCGGTCAAGGTTCAGGCCATCTGTGATTGGGTCCAACCTACTTCATTAAAGGCTCTTCAGAGATTTTTGGGTTTTGCCAATTTTTATCGTAAATTTATTGGTAATTTCTCTGTTATTGTTAAACCATTAACTGATTTGACCAGAAAGGGTTCTGATGTGGTGAATTGGCCTCCTGAGGCAGTCTCTGCGTTTCAGGAACTTAAGCAGAGATTCACTTCTGCTCCTGTTCTACGGCAGCCTGATGTTTCTCTGCCATTTCAGGTGGAGGTTGATGCCTCTGAAATTGGGGCAGGTGCCGTTTTGTCCCAAAAAGATCCAGAGACCTCTAAAAGTAACCTTGTGCCTTTTTCTCTCGAAAATTTTCTCCTACTGAACGTAATTATGACGTGGGTAATCGGGAGTTATTGGCCATGAAGTGGGCTTTTGAAGAGTGGAGACATTGGCTGGAGGGAGCCAAACATCAGGTGGTGGTCCTTACGGACCATAAGAATCTGGTCTATCTGGAATCTGCCAAGCGACTCAATCCTAGACAGGCCAGGTGGGCCTTGTATTTCACACGTTTTAATTTTGTGGTTTCCTTTCTTCCTGGCACTAAGAATGTTAAGGCGGATGCCCTCTCGAGGAGTTTCCTTGCGGACTCTCCTGAGCTATCTGATCCCTCTGTTATTTTGAAGGAGGGTGTAGTTCTTTCCGCCATCTCGCCCAATTTGAGACTTGCTCTGGAGGGGTGTCAGGAGGATAGGCCCGAGCGCTGCCCTGTTGGAAAATTGTTTGTCCCGGACCAATGGAAAAAGAGTGTGATGTCTGAGATTCATTGTTCCGCATTGGCTGGGCATCCCGGAATTTTTGGTACCAGAGACTTGGTTAGTCGGTCCTTTTGGTGGCCTACCTTGTCTCGCGATGTCAGGGAATTTGTGCAGTCCTGCGGGACTTGCTCTCGCTCCAAGCCTTGCTCTCACTCTAGTGGTTTGTTGATGCCATTGCCTGTGCCCAAGAGACCATGGACCCATATCTCTATGGATTTCATTTCCGATCTTCCTGTTTCTCAGAGAATGACCACCATCTGGGTAATTTGTGATAGGTTTTCCAAAATGATACATCTTGTGCCATTACCTAAGTTGCCTTCCTCCTCTGAATTGGTGCCGTTGTTCCTTCAGCACGTGGTTCGTTTACACGGCATTCCTGAGAACATTGTGTCTGACAGAGGAGTCCAGTTTGTTTCCAGATTTTGGAGGACTTTTTGTTCTAAACTGGGTGTTCAATTGTCTTTCTCCTCGGTATTTCATCCTCAGACCAATGGTCAAACTGAGAGAACAAACCAGACATTGGAGACTTATCTAAGATGCTTTGTGTCTGCTGATCAGGATGACTGGGTCTCTTTTTTGCCTTTGGCTGAGTTTGCTCTTAATAATAGGGCTAGCTCTGCCACTTTGATGTCTCCGTTTTTCTGTAATTCTGGGTTTCACCCTCGATTTTCTTCAGGACAGACGGAGGCTTCTGTCTGTCCAGGTGTTGACTCTGTTGTTGAGCGTATGCAGCAGATTTGGGACCAGGTAGTGGAGAGGTTGTCCCTCTCTCAGGAGAAGGCCCAGCGGTTTGCTAACCGGCATAGGACTGATGGTCCTCGGTTTAAAGTGGGGGACTTGGTCTGGTTGTCCTCAAAGAATATTCCTATGAGAGTAGCATCTCCTAAATTTAAGCCTAGGTTCATTGGACCTTATAAGATCATGGAGATTATTAATCCTGTTTCTTTTCGTTTGCTTCTTCCAGGGACATTTAAGATCCATAACGTGTTCCACAAGTCCTTGTTGAAGAGGTTTGTTGAGCCAGTGGTTCCTGCTGCTGTGCCTCCTGACCCTGTTTTGGTTGAGGGCAATCTGGAGTATGTGGTTGAGAAAATATTGGATTCTCGTTTTTCTAGACGAAGACTCCAGTATTTGGTTAAATGGAGAGGTTATGGTCAGGAAGATAATTCTTGGGTGTTTGCTTCGGACATCCATGCTAGGAGACTTATCCGTGCGTATCATAGAACTCATCCTGACCGACCTGGTTGCTCAAATGAGGGTTCGGTGACCCCTCCTCAAGGGGGGGGTACTGTTGTGAATGGGTTTGAGATGAGTTCTGAGCAGAGGCTCCCTCTGGTGGTTACAAGCGGTACTAGTGAGGATTGGGAATCAGGTGTTACTGATTGGTCTTATTTAAGGGAATCATTTTCCCATCAGGGTTGCCGGTGATCAATTGTTCTGGTCTGAATCCTTCTTTCCAGTTTCCCTTGTAGCCTGCTGTGTCGTGTCTGCATCTCCTGCTAACAGATAAGACAATTTCTTATTTTGTGTTTTTGCTATATTTTTGCATTTTGTCCTGCACTTCTGTGGGGGCCTTCAGGGTCCCCTCCGGGGGCTTTTGCCCTTTCAGTTTAGTCCAGCCACTGTGTTTTGTAGTTTTGCTTTTTCCAGTTTTTTCAGTGGCTGCTGTTTTTGTTACACCAGAGAACTAATTTAGGTGGTAGAGGTCGTGTGATCTCAGGTGATTTTGAAATTAGTAGAGTTGGTGTTTTTCAGGGTTTTCTGGGATTGCAGTAAGTACCCTTCCTATCCTTTTCTATTTAGATAGTTTGGGCCCCAGCGTTTGCTCATACTATTTTCTTTCTGTGTCAGTATTTCCTCTTGTCTAACCGCCATTACATGTTTGGGGCTTTCTATTATCTTTGGGGTTCTGCTCCGGGGCAGATAGCTTTCCTATTTCTATCTTTAGGTGTAGTTAGTTTCTCAGGCTGTGACGAGGCGTCTAGGACCAACGTAGGAACGCTCCACGGCTGCCTCTAGTTGCGGTGGTTAGTCAGGGTACTGCAATCCCATAGATTCCAACTGCTCTGGTGTATTTCCTTTTTTACCTGCACTCCTCAGCTACTGTAACATAACATCACTATCATGATCATCATCATTATCATTATCAGCATCAGCATCATTATCATGGTCATCATCATTATCATGATCATCATCATTATCACATAAGTTTAACGGCCCACTAGCATTGTGTTCCTCCCCTGGGACTGCGCACCCTCAATAGGAGCTTCATCACACTGTCCATCAGAAACATTTTTCCCCCAGAGACCCTTAGATCGGGGAAAGTCATTACCCAATATGACGGGGTGCACCAGGTTCTTCACTACCCCTACTTCATATGAAACCTCCCCGAGTTTGGGGACCAAGTCCACGGCAGTCTCTGGGTAGACTTTGGTGTCTCCATGGATGCACACCATACTCAGGTGCTTATCAGGGATGAAGTCCCTATCAATCAGGCTGTCACATACGGAAGTCACTGGACTCTCTGAGTCCAAGAGGGCCTGTGCTGGGCAGTCATTTACAACCACCGGGGACACCTGTGGTCCAGTCTCTTCGGCTGAGGTGGACACACACACAGGTTCTGCGCAGAGAGAGAGGGATCTGCCAACATCACAATACATAGGCTCCCCCTCTATTGGATAGTTGGCTGCAATTTCACGACATCTCCAACCCTGTCCATCACACTTTTCCACCCACATGTCCCCTCTGGCCTGAACCCGCTTATCAGCATACCCCATGTCCCCAACAGCTGGAACGCTCTTACCGCGAGAGTTCAGCGTCCGGGAACTCTGAAGTGACGACCTCTCAGACGGCTGGTCACGGAGACAGTCTTTGCTGGCGAAGGCCTTCTCCATCAGGCTGACCAGACGATTGGCGTCCTGGTGGTCTCCTTGTCCGACCTCTGGCTGTACCTCAGGAGGACATGCTCGGGTGTAGCGGTTCACTATCACCTTTCCAACTCCATAATCAGGTTTGCTGACTGCAGACTCCCAACTGCATCTCCAGTCATGAACTCCCCTGGCACGGGCTGTCACCGTAACACCCAGCCGGGTAAGAATCTCCGCTTTCAGCTTGGCATAGTCTTGGCTGTCCTGCTCGCTCAGGTCAGCATAGGCCCTTTGGGGTTCTCCAATCAGATAGGGTGCGACCATCATGGCCCATTCAGATAGGGGCAGATTCTCCTTCTCTGCCAGTCCCTCAAACCTAGTGAGATATACCTCCACATCATCACGAGGTGTCATCTTTTTCAGGGACCGTCTTACCGCCTTCTTTACAGCGGACAATGCAGGTGCCTTCACAACATTACTCTGGGACGAGGTGCTGAGAGCTGCAATCTGCTCCAACAACCGGTTATTCTCCTGCTGCTGCTGCTGGCATTGCAGTTGCATGCTCTGCTGGGCCTGTACCAGGTACTCAATGAGCTCCTCCATACTGCCGGACTTATCTGTCTCAACCACGGCAGTCTTATGTTGCACATTAACTTGCGCCATTTGTTCAAACAGCGCCTCCATACTGTCATCCATGCTGTCAGACTTCTCTGTCTCAACAACGGCAGTCTTCACTCAAGACATACACACTCCACAGTCTTTTCCACAGAAAATTCAGCCTTGCTGTGCAGACACTTTTTTTTTTCTTTTGCAAACTCTATTAGGGCTACTGTCTCTTTAAGACTGCTCCAATCAGACGTTTTTGCTGACACACTTTTTTTTTTTTTTCTCTGCTGCTACTTCAACAGACTTCACCTTTATTGCTGTCTCTCGCCACTGTGCTGCACGCACATTCCAGCACCAATTGTATCAGCCACTGTGCTGCATGCACATTCCAGCACCAATTGTATCAGCCACTGTGCTGCACGCACATTCCAGCACCAATTGTATCAGCCACTGTGCTGCCCCAGCATTCTCCGCCAATTGTAAGCTTTTCAGGGGATATAGCTCTGGGATCGCCGTCCGGGTAGACAGAGTGGCACGGAAACAGTTCATTCAGACAGCAGTTCTGGTGAAAACTGGCCGCAACCAGCTTTATTAAAGTCCACAGCAAACAGATATAAAACAAATCATAAACAGAAGACCTAGGCTTGTCTAGCCACTTACTACACTTAGATAGATTTCCCTATCTATCCGGGTCCCGACTCTACCAGCCGGGGCCAAAACAACACATATGTTCAGCATTTACCAGCATTTACCAGCATTTACCAGCATTGAGGTTCACAGAGTCTCCTCCTTGTGTCTGAAGGCACCTTCAACGTCCAGACTTGAGAGAGCTCCCCTCCTATTCAGCAGCTATCCGCATGGATTCTCACTGAGACTACTCCTGTGTCCGGGGTACATCGAGCACCCAGACTGAGATAGCTCAAACTCCTGGAGACACCTTCTGTGCCTGGACCCCTCCTGTGTCCAGACGAAGCGAGCTCTCTGACTGTGTTCGCAGACACCTACTTCTGGTCTCCTAATTAACAGCTGAATGGTTTCAGGCCTGAGCTGCAAGTGTGTACTGAATGTAAGGTGTAGTGACCTTTCTCTACCACTAGGTTTACAAAGCCACACATTTCCCTTATACCATACAGCACAGTACCTAGGTGAAATGTACACCCCATTCGACACATATTCCTTCACTGTCTCACAATAGATAAAGACACACACAATATCTTCATGCAACATCTTTAATTTAATAAAAAATGGCGTGGGCTCCCGTGCAATTTTCTGCGCCAGAGGGGGAAAGTTGACGACCGGGGCCAATATTTCTAGCCTGGGAAGGGGTTAATACCCATGGAGCTTCCCAGGCTATGAATATCAGCCCGCAGCTAGCCTTTACTGGCTATTAAAATAGGGGGACCCCCAAAAAAATGACGTGGGGTCCCCCTATAATTTATAGCCAGAAAGGCTATGCAGACAGCTACAAGCTGATATTCATAGCCTAAGAGGGGCCATGGATATTGGCGCCCCTCCTGCCTAAAAATACCAGCACCCTGCCGCCCCAGAATTGCCACATCTGTACGATGCACCAATTCCGGCACTTAGCCCCTCTCTTCCCACTGCCGTGTAGCGGTGGCATATGGGGTAATAAGGGGTTAATGTCACCTTACTATTGTAAGGTGACATTAAGCCCGATTAATAATGGAGAGGCGTCAATAAGACACCTATCCATTATTAATCTTATAGTTTGAAAGGGTTAAAAAAACACACATAAGAATAAAGTATTTTAATGAAATAAAACAACAGTTTTCATATTTTTATTGCACACCTAGATCCAAGCGACGCCCTCGGTCTCCTATAAAAAAAAAGAAAAAAAATACGGCATTAAACTTCTCCACAACAGTATCACGGACCTGCCTGTTGTGCTCCTTGTCTTCATGATGCTCTCTGTGCTTCAAACAGAACCCTGAGACTATCACAGAGCAGGTGCATTTATACGGAGACTTGATTACACACAGATGGATTATATTTATCATCATTAGTCATTTAGGACAACATTGGATCATTCAGAGATCCACAATGAACTTCTGGAGTGAGTTTGCTGCACTGAAAGTAAAGGGGCCGAATAATATTGCACGCCCCACTTTTCAGTTTTTGTATTTCCACAAAAATTTAAAATAACCAATAAATTTCGTTCAACTTCACAATTGTGTCCCACTTGTTGTTGATTCTTCACCAAAAATTTACCTTTGGTATCTTTATGTTTGAAGCATGATATGTGGGAAAAGGTTGAAAAGTTCCAGGGGACCGAATACTTTCGCAAGGCACTGTATATCCTAGTATCAGAGGTAAAGAATATTGCTCATGTGCCCAATATCAAAA